>PVIJ01006371.1:0-92787 GCA_004024925.1 Scalopus aquaticus | reverse complement strand
CACTGAAATATAGAGATGAAATGAGATGCCCAGGGTCACAGCACTGATGAGTAATGGCGCTGAGGCAGGGCGTAGAGATGGTTCCCTTGGCATAGAGGTCCCTGACAACTGGACTTTCTACCATGCCTTAGTCTCAGGGCACTGAGGCCTTCCCCACACCCTCCTGCTCTGAGGTTTCCACAGGGGGATGCAGGAAGCGTGTGGTCCGAGAATGACTCAAGTCTCAACCCAACTCCTTAATCCCTGACCTAAAATACAGTGAGGCCTTTACTCCATGAGGATCCCCCCAATGAAGAGGGGGACCCAAACCCATGTCCATCCCCCTTCCACTCGCCCCTTGCCGTTATTCGATCAAGTGCTTTGCAGTGTGATTTATGCTGGCCTCCCTAACTGCTCAGCGCCCAGAACACTCCACACCCACCGTCCATACTGCAGGACCACGAGGAACTAGCTTCACCTTAGCTGACAGACCCTTCATGGGCCATTAGGGGCCAAACTAACTGGCATAATGATGTTCCGGGCTTGTGCGTGGGGTTTAATGAATCAAGTCCACCAGCTCCCAGTGTCTCCCCGACAGGCTGAGCAGCGCGGCCAGGCCTGGCTCTTGGTGTGCGTCTGCTTTAGACCTTCCTCACCCAACCCCAGACTCTGCTTTGCAAACTGCAGCCATTACTCTTGACTCTCCTCCTTGCTGATTTTATCTCCACAGTCCCTTCATGGCACGAAGGTAGGAGTGACCAACTGAGGCTCTGCCCCATTGTTTGTTCAGGTGCCCCCTTTGTTGCTGCTGTAATGTTTCTGGGATGGTCATTAGGAATTCTCAACCGCAAATACTTTTTCGGTGACTGTTTGAATCCTTTAAGATCATTTGTCTATTCCTGAGGCTCTCTTGCAAAGGGATGGGGTCTCTTCCTCTGTCCAGTCACTGGAAGAATCCTCATCCATGTCCTCAGGTGAAATCGTCAGTGCTCGCCACGATCCAGCGTGGAATCTCCTCAAACTCATCACGTCATTTCAGACTCCACAAGCTGCAAGGGTCCGGTGCAGCTGTGCCTGTTGGGAAGTGAGGGTCTGCAGCAACATGCAGGTCCAGACAGGGTCTTGGCAGGGACCCCCACAATTGACTCTTTGCAGGCTTAAGATCTATGTTTCAGAACCTTTATTATCTGCAGAGTACTTCTCTGACTGCCTGATTGAACAGATGGTCTATGGATGGCCTGGAGTCTCTTCAAACTCGCTTGTGAAATCTTCCAAAACTCAGTCGGTTCCATTTGTTCTTCGGGACACCTTGGCTTCAGGTTGGCCTTCTTCATCAACTGCTTCCCCAGGAAGCTCTACCAGGCCCTCCAGGGGAATGTGTCCACTTGCTCTTGAGGTTGCCTTGGGGTAGGATAAAGCCTCTTCCTCTTTACTGTCACTGGAAAATCCCCTTACGGGTCCTCGGAGGGCTACAGGACACAGGGTGACTGCTCTTGGTGGTGGACCTCTAGAATTGCTCAGAGAGCACTGCTAGACTTCCGCAGAAAACAGAGTGTACGCGTGTGTTTGGTCCAAAGCATGCAGTTGACTCACCTGGTCTCTCCTCCCTCACAGAGGAGAGGAGAGGAAGAAACGGAGTAAAACAGACATGAGCAAGGAAATCCTTGCTTCCCAGTTGAAGTCAAGCACATGATACGCAACTACACACTGTAACTGAAGTGACAGAGATCCAGCGCTTCTGTTAGTTTTTGAGCTGAACTAAGTGCTACCTTATACTTGGCATTTTCTCTTTCTCCCCCAGACCCACCTTTACCCACTGGCCCTTTCTCCCTCTCCACTCCATTTAAACCTCAGAGCCTTCACTGCATTTGTTAATGTCCACTAGTTTCCATAAGTATTTAACTTTGTCAAGTCTTCTGTTGTATAGATGTCTGGTATTTGTTTTTGTCATTCTGGCTTTCTTTACTTTGTTACTTCTTAAGGCCCTCAAACTCCTTCCATTTTGCTGTAAATGGCAGCATTTCATCTTTCCTGATGGCTGAATAGTATTTCATAATCTTCTTCATCCAGTCACCTGTCAGTGGGCACTTAACTTGTTTCCATGACCTAACTATTGTGAATAGTGCTGCAATAAGCACTGTCAAGCATACTGTTTTTTTGATCGGTGGTTTCGTGTTCTGTGGATTGATACCCAAGTGTGCAGTGGCTGGGTCATATGATATTTCCATTTTATTTTTTAAGGATATATCCAGGTCATTTTCCATAATGGTTGCACCAGTTTACATTCCCACCAACAATGTAGGAGTATCTTTTCCCCTGTATCCTCTCTGACACTTGTTGTTGGGTATCTTTTTAATATGTGCCACTCTACTGGATATCTCAGTGAGATGGTATCTCACTGTGGTTTTAACATGCATCTCTCTTATTGGAAACAATGATGAACCTTTTTTCACATGTCTGTGGCTTTCTGGATAGCCTCTTTGGTGAATTGTCTGTTCATATCTGCTTCAGTCATCTGGGATCTTAACCATAGGTTTATTCGTAGTGATTTGAGAAAATATCTAGAATGGCATGTGTAACTGTAACCCAAAGAGATCTGTCCCTCTAACTTTTGCTGCTTTGTCTTTTATCTGCTCTCTGCAGTAACTTTTACAGAACCACAGCTTTGTAAAGTAGAGGCAAAACCTCAAAGCCAACTACATATAATATTCTCTGCCTTGGGTGGCCCCTATTTTGTTCACTGTGGTCAGAAAGGTATGTTTCTTAAGGCACTAAGAACTTCCATCCACTTTGGGAAATGGATGCTTTCCCAAATACTTAATTATATGGTTTATTTATAAAATTCCCACCTTAATGTTCTCATTTACTCTAAGGAGTTTAGAAGAATTAAAGAGCCCGTGTTCCCAGCACACACACAGAAACATACACCTTCTACTTCATGACGGAACACTTAGTATGTTCTGCTAAGGTCTGCATTTCCAAGAGACCGTCATAAATAGAAGTGAGATGAACAATGTTTGTTCAGTGCCTCTAATTTACCTGGCGCTGAGCCAGAATGATGCTCAGGGATCTGAAAGAGCTGAGGATGTGGGTGATGTTTTCCAGGTGGTAATAACCGAGGAGATAAGAATCATCCCCCAGCAGACCTCACCTGGCTCTCTGCAGCAGCAACTGTATGCTTACTTTGAACGAAGTCTTGCCACAAAGAAGTATTTGTTGTACTATGTGAAAGATGCTTTGATATATTGATTGACTGCCCACTGTGCCTGTGACCTTTTGTGGGATTATACAAATTTCTGTGTTTATTCTTAAGTATAATTTAAGACAAGTAGTCCTATTAGTCATGCTGAAAATGATTTGTGGGGCTCAGAGAAGAAGAACAGACTGATGCTATTTCTTTATAGATCAGTGAATCTCAGGCTTTGCTTCACAATATTGCTCTCTTGGCAAGTGATTAAATATCCCAACACTTGGGGTAAATCAGAATCCTTGGAGATGTGACCCAAGCATCAGTATTTAAAAAAAAACACCACTGTCTTCCAAGAAATGATGACACTACCAAGTTTGAAATCTAGTGAGATAGATGATTTTATCAAAACTATTTTATTTAGCCTAGAGTGAGTTGGAAGATGGATTTTCTCATAATGATGGTTTTGCTTGACTAAAGAATTTTTGGCATTCTGGAGCCTGACCCCGCTTTTCTCTATCCTATGAACTCAGTATGAATGGAGCTTTGCTTTCTTGCTGTTCAAACCTAACAACATAGCACTGAGCCAATCAATCAACCCACAAAATTTCCCGAGGTTTTGTGAACCTTGAGTGTTTTTGTGAACCTGGAGGCCCAATGTTGTTGAATAGGTTGACCGAGTCTCTTAAAGGAAGGTAGGTATAAAAGTGGTTACCCCTGAAAAGTGTGCCCCCTGAAAATTTTTTTACAGTGTTTGGAAAGGAAACCCCTTCTTGGTGTAGTGGGTGGTTGGCAGGTAGAGGTGGCTCATTGGGAATATGGCTGTTACTCCGGTTGGATGATGGGACAAGATATTCTAGTTCAGTGGTTCTCAAGGAGCAGCATCAGAATCACCTGGACTTGTTGGAAATTCAGGTTCTCAGGCCCCAAAGCAGACCTCCTGACACAGAAACTGGAGGTAAGACTTGGCTTTGGTATTTTTAGAAAGCTCTCAGGGCCTCCCTTGCGGCCTAGGGGTTAAGTCTCAGTGCCATCACTACTACGGCCTGAGTTCGATCCCTGTCCAAGAAGCTAACCCACATCGCACAACAGATCTCTCCTGTCTCGCCTGCTGCTCCCCTGTCTCACCTGCTGCTCCCCTCAGCAGTGTATTTCAGTGGATCTGCCTGTCCTGCTCCCCACTGTCTCTGGTGAGTCCTCTTACCCTCCGAATCTCTGGCCTGCACCCCAGTTCTTCTACACAAAAATAAATAAATAAATTTTTAAAAAGAAAGAAAGAAAGCTCTCCTGGTGCTCACCAAAATTTGAAAGCCTCCTCTCTGCTTCACCATGTCAGCTTACAGATTACAGATGGGTCCATTAAGCAGGGCATAGGTGCCTGTCTCTGAACCCGGCCAGGACTAGAGGAGCAGTAGGGGCTAGAAAGTCTGATCTCTTGGTGCTGAAGCCAAGGCCTGAGCAGCCTCACTTTTCCAGGTGTTATGAATACGGCTTTAGAAAACACCCATTGTCCTAAAAGCATAAGGCGTAAAGGGACCTTAAATGTTGGCTCCTCCGAACCTCCCATTTCACAGATGAGAAAACTCAGGTCTGCAGAGTCAAGTGGCAGCAATAAGATATGAACAGTCACTGGTGGCAGAGTCTCTGTAAGAAGTGGGCCTACATACAGCTCATACAGTGCCCCCCACCACCCCACCCCCACTGCCGCATCAGTTTCACATGCTCTCCTAGTATTTGGTTAAAATGTCCAGGTTGATAGCCAGGCAGTGCTAGGAAAAGATCGGTTATCTTGCTGTCTTGAGAATTTTAATTCTTGGAAAATAACTTCAACTTTTATTTTGATTTAAAATTGGCTTGAATTTTCTAACCATCCTTGTATCAGATAAAGCACAGGGAAAGGCACCACTGAAATTAAACCTCAGAGACCGCAGGCATCATCCCTGCAGCATGTGTTTCCTCTCAGAATCATGTAGATTAGACCCTCTTATCTCCTTAGATCGCATACTGGAATTGCATTTTCTTTAGATTTAGTTAAAAGGAAAAATGTGACAAGTCTGTTCATTGAATGTTAGAATTTTATACTTCATGTGGTGGCTGGTATTTACATAATTTTGACAGTGTTCAAAGACTGAATCTAATCCACATTCTCTGCAGAGCTTCGTCTTCAAAGCCTTGTGGCAATGCACACTTGGAACATTTAGCCAGGAAAACAAATCAAGAATGTGACACACAACTATTATCTCCATGAACATACATACGGAGCAGATGTGTACATGCATAGAAATGTTTATTGCTTTCACGCACCTAAGATGTGGCAGGCACTGTGACATAAAAATGGAACACATAATTCCTGCCTTTAAAATGACCATGAGGCAGCAAGGAAATCAGTTGAGTGAGTGACTAGATAATCATAAGAGAGCATGGTAGGAATTAGAAGAGAGTATAACCAAGCTAACGGAGCAGCAAGGCATTCTGGAGGAATCATAGAAGGGGCGCCAGCCCTCACTGGTGGAGGGAGGCAGAAGTCAGAGAAGGCTGCCTGGAGGCGGTGGCATCTGTGGAACATGTGGAAGGATCAGAATCAGGTAAGGTGGAGAAAGGAGGAGGTTGTCAGGGAGAGGCATTTGTGTTTGTACAGACATTGTCCTTCACTGGGGCAGAATTGGCTTATGAACCTCTAAATACTCCATTTACCTGTGTAGACACTACCATTCGGCTTCCCAGACAACTTTGTGTAACATTTTAAAACATATATTTCAAACAGCTTGTTTTCCCATCTCAAATGGCTCCAGGGCCCCCAGGAAAGTGTGCAGGTTGAAAGGTCACCATAGCTTATGTTTCTGAGAAAACAGAATGAGGTCTCCTTACCTCAGAAGTCAAACCAAATCCCTCCTTTTTAGCCTGCACAAAAACATTGAAATTCTGCCCAGCACGAATTTCCTCAAGAATTGTGGACAGACAAAAGCCCGGAGTGAATTTGAGATGCACTTTAGTATGAAAACCTCGCATCTGTCTGGAATGCCTGTGCAGAGGAGAGCATCTTAGAAGGAGGCCCTTGTGGTCTTTTATTCACTAAATCTTCATGGGCACAGTGAAGAGAGCCTCTCCTGGCACTCACTGCCTGCCCAGGGGAACAGAAGGAAGGGCATTGCTGGTGCTCCCCGGCCTGCTCCCCATCTGTCTGCATCGCGCTGTGGTGTGTTGGTGGTTTCTCTCTTTAAAAGCATTTCTGGGAGCTTAAAAATAGCTTGATTTATGAGTAATAATAACCCAATCGCGTTCAATTCAGGGATAATACTCGTCATCGTGACCTTCCTTACCACCACCATATCCTGCTGGCAGATCCACAGTCCTGTTGGACCTTCTGCATCAGCTTGCAGAGCAGACACCACCTCCGTTTGACAGATGAGCAAGTCAAACCTTCGAGTTTCAGATTTCAAAGGTGGAGAAGTCATTAGAGATTCTTTCCCCTAGTTTTCTCATTTTGCCAAAAAAAGGGAAGTTGACTACCCTGCAGTCCCGTGGGGAGTTAAGAGTGGCTGTGAGGCCAAACCCGGGGTTTCTGTTTCTAAATAACCACTTCTTCACTCCACCATGCCACCCAAAGAAACCTGGGGGGACATGCTTGTGTTTATTTAGGGAAACATTGTTGAAACCAGCCCTGCAGGGTGTTTGGGAAGCCAGGAGATTCTGGGAAAGCCTCTCATTGTTATCCTTTTTCTACTGTCGATAGGTACAGACAGACGAGCATGGAGGTAGAGGAACACATCACGCTTGGGTGTCATGGGGAGCTGAGGTGGAATTAGAATGGGCACAGTCTCAAAGGCCTCTTGAACTTTAATTGTATAAATTTATTTATTTTTCTGATAACAAATAGCAGAGGCAAAAGTTATAATGATACCATTTAATTTAGGGGGAATGGGGAGAAATTTGTTATATTCTTCATTATTTTAGCTTTGAAGTTCAAAGAAAAACAAATATGAATATTAAAAATCAATTACCACCTATAATGCCACCGTATTATAAAATAAAGATATTTTAAAGAAATATAGTATGGAAAAGAAAGGAAAAAAACTAATATATGGTTTTTGGTGGCTGGCTGGTTAGGTGGATGTTAATTTTCTCTTTGCTTTACATCTTTTCTGTTAAGTATATTCTTTTCTTGGCATATGCTGCATAATCTGATTGTATTTTTTAAAAAAAGATTTATTTATGCATACAAGAGCTAGGGTTTAGGCCAGAGGTGTGGGTGTGTGTGTGAGATGATTCACCAGAGACAGAGTGGGGAGCAGAACAGGCAGATCCACTGAAATACACTGTCGAGGGGAGCAGCAGGCGAGACAGGAGAGGTCTGCTGTGCATATGGGCAACTCCCTGGCCAGGGATCGAACTCATGCTGTAGTGGCTTCTGATAGCTTCATAGTGCTACTTAACCCTTTGCGCCACTAGGGAGGCCCTGTATTATCTGTTCTTTTTGTACATTTTGAGCCATTTAATAGCTCCAGCAGGAAAGGCAGTCCTCTTCTTATTTCTAGAACCACCAGCCACTAGCACATCTCCCAGTTCTGAAAATTTACTTTGGTGAAAGTATTTGGAGTACAATGGACCAAACCAAATGACTGGTGATCTGATACCACAGGTTATTTAAAATCATGTCCTGCATACATGAACTCAACTAACCATGGTGATCATTTTGCAGCAATACATCATCCTTAAACTGTATACCTTAAACTTATACTTGCGATGTGTCAGCCACATATCACTAAAATCAGGCAACTTGGAAGAAAAACCACAGGTTAAAGGACAAAGCTTTATATTTGAGTACCTTTAAACAGAAAGAAAATTAAAAAAAAAAAAAAGCCAAACCAAAAAAATCACATCCAAGGGAGTTGGACCAGGAATGTGGTTTTAAAGCTTCCTTCAATGAAAGTGTAAACAGAATATTGGTTTAAAAAAAAACCCTTGTTCAAGTCCCAACCAAGTCCCTCGTTCTCTGGAGGCCCTCAGGTGGTTCAGTCTTAATATAAACTGGAAGTAGTCATGTGTGCTTAGCTGCACCCGTGGCTGTCCTGGACACCAGAGAGCTGATGAGGTAAACGCTCTTTCTTACATGCCAACTGAAAAACATGAAACAAAAGAGAGGTGATGAGATTGTCGTTGCTGTTATGAATCACTCTAGGAGGTGCCGTGCTAATGTGAATCATCACATGATAACATCACGGCTAAAACCCAACACGGGCAATGCCAGCACTGACCGAGTAATCTCGAAATTATTCAGAGGCCAGTGCACGCTAAGCTGGCATGTTGTTACCGTGAAGGTACAGTATCAAAAAGTGTTTGATTTCATTCCTCCCCAGGCACAGAGAAGACTCACCTGGTGAAGGTGGATGGCATCACGTCCCACTGTGGAGCCCTGCATCAGCCCTGAGGACTGGGGCACCCTGGTTCCCCTCCCAGCTCTCCTCTCCCTGTGTGACTTGGGGAGATTCACACATTTTGCCAACTTCCCTGGGTTGCACTTTTTTCTTCTCTAGCATGAGCAGTTTAAATAAATGTACTCTGAGGCCTCTTCTTGCACTTAACATTAGTGACACTTCCTTAGAGTTTGAGCTTTAGCCCCCATGTGACTGTGGCGGCATCGTTGTCAGCTTTGTGACCTGGCATGTGGGGACTGCTCCTTGGTTCACAGTCTGATCAAGCTTCTAAGCATGTGACAGTAGCGCTGAGAATTTACGATCTAGAAGTTCAGCTCCTGGGAGGCACCAGGATGGCAAGATCCAGCAAAGACTTCCCTGAGCGTTGCACTTTATTTGTTTTGCTCACGCTGTGAAGGTGTGAGCAGGCTTGCACATCAGGCTCTTGCCTGGTCATGAGTTTGCACCTGGACTGTATTTTCTATCATGGCATAGAAGAAGAGAGGGCTTGGCCTGGGAAGGAGCTGAGTTGAACTCGAGTGAACTTAAATCCCTGATTGGAATCATGCTCATTGGAAAGGTGGCCCCTTGGTACCTGGGGCTGTGTTTCTGGGCTTCTGCTTCTGGATGCTTGAACCTTGCCAGGGACAAGTTTGCTGATGTGTCTGCACCAGCTTCTGCCTCTGAACTTCAGCTGCGCTCGCGTTGCCATTGGACAGCGTGAGAGTCCGTCTTGGGTGCCTTCTCGGGTTCACCAAGCAAGCAGCTGCCAAAACTCTCCATTCCCCTCAAGTCTGGTCCCACCCCTGCTCCCTCCTCCCTCGGCAGATGCCCACCCTCCGTTTTTACCTCCGTCTTCACCTCTCTCTGCATTTCCTGTTATCTGTCTCCATCCCCTTATCAGTCTCTATCTCCAAGGAGCTTTCTCTCTGTCAGCAGACCCCGCCTCGCTACAACGCTGTTGATGAGATGGCTGAGATGATAGGGGTAGGATGGATGGGAAGTAGAGGTGTGGTGAGGGTGGCTGCTGCATTGGTTTAGTGGGTGCTCACTGTGCGCTGGGAGCCATGGGGAACACGTCATGTGCACCCCACCATTTACTTGTCAGACCAAGCCTGGAGCTCAGATATAACCATCCCTACTTCAGTGAAGGCTTAGAGAGGACATGTATTTTCCTGCAAATGCCAGCTTGTAAGCGCACACTGGAATTCATACCCAGGTGGGTCCTAACTCTGAAACTGTGCTCTCAGTCTCTGGACGTGGCTCCTTCCCCCCCCCACCCTCTTCTGCTGGACCCCACTCATTCTACCTGGAATCTCAGAAGCAATGAGCTCATCTCCAAGGATGCAAGTGACAGATATTACTTCCTCTGGAAGGGAAGAGTGTGTGATCAGATAGATGTCCCCTCTCCAGTCACTTCCCAGCTGGCTCCACACCCTTCATCTGCACAGCACATGACAATTTGGGGACACCCTGACATTTCTCTATTTACTTGACCCCCATGTCAACCCTTGCAATATAAATGAGAAAACATCCTGGCTTTTCTGTTTATAAATGAGGCTGCGGGGCACAGAGAGGTCGAGTCTGTTGCCCACTGTGACACAGCATGAGTTGGGACAAGAATCCCGGGTGCCTGGTACCTACCTCTGGTTCACACGAGACAGCTCCACACTGCCCACTGGGCACTCGCATATCGTCCCCCCTCCTCCTGTGAAGGAAGGCTAACGAACCTTTGTGACTTTTCTCCTGGAGAGGTAACTAGCACTTCACTTAGAGCCGGTTCTCAGTGCAGCAAAAATTGTCTGTTAGGTCTTGAGAAATGAAAGTGTCTCAGGGAGAAACTGACCCCCACCCACACCCTGTGGGGGACTCTCCTCCTGCACCCCAATTACACCCTGACATAGCCACAGCCGTGGGATTCTTACCCACCCAGGCCGAGGAGCGTTCTGCTCCCCCCGCCTCCACGAGGCAGGTCTCTCTGGCCAGCAGTTGCTCGCACCGAGGGCCTGGCTGAGTTGCCCCTGGGGCCCCGTGGCTCTGGCATCTGGTGCTCACAGTCGTCTGCTTCACAGAGGAGGCCAGAGAGGGTCAGGGAGCGCTTGTTTCCACGGGGCCATGGAGGGTGTTTGTCCCAGTTAAATGTCTGTGGTTTAAGTGGGTTGGCTTTCTTTTTGCATCATTATTTTTGTGGAGCAAATGAAGGCAGTGCATTGGCGCACCTGCAGAAGTCGGGCCAGGTCCCGGGGCAGCTGGCTCAAGGCGTCCAGGAGCCCTTCCAGCGGCTGCCCGTGGCCCTGTCTTGAGGCCAGGGATTTGGGGCAAGGCTTTATTCTCAAGCAGGTGTCCTTTATATGGTGGCTTAACTTCAATGGTGGCAGTTTCACAGCCCAGGCCTGACAAGACAGCACTCCCAGAGCTCCAAGATGCCAGGGAGTGTCTGTCTAATTTCTGTGGCCAGGTGGCTTGGACTGGCCGGGTCTGGGTCACGTTGGAGGAGCATGACTATTTCCCTTTCACACATGAGAAAGTTCTGAGGGTTGCAAAAATTAAACAGCTTTCCCCCAATCTTATAACCAGAAGTGGATCTCTGACCCAGTTCAGCCAATAGACGCCTTTCCCCAGCGCAGACGCATCTTTGCTTCTGTAGTTGGAACAAAAGGTCCAGCGTGTTTTTCTTCAGAGTTCAGCGACAACTCTTGACTAGGCCCTTGCTTTCACTTGCTACATTTCTCTAGAACTTCTGAGCCTCGAATCACTTCTTCCCTGCACTGTGCTGTCTGTTCTTTACCTCCTGTGTTAATCTGTCTCCCCTGCGGTCTCGGGGAGCTTTCTCTTTTCCCGCCTCAGTTTCCCTAACGGCTTGCAACTTTGCTGGCTCATAGAAGATGCTCCATTCACGTGGGCCCAGTGGTCAAACCCACAGTGCCGGGTTGGCCAATTTGAGGGAGTTTCAGGTCCCTGCTGCAGTTTGCATGCGCTCTCGCTCTCTCTCTCTCTCTCTCTCTCTCTCTCTCTCTCTCCCTTTCAGAACAGGATGAATCACATCACCAAAACCTTGCTGAATGTCCAATGGAAACTTTGCCTCCTTCCTGGTGCCCAAATACTAATCCACGTTGCATCCTGCTTGGGACTCAGGAAAAAATGTGAAAGAGCTTTGGGACAAATAAATGAGCACTGTTCAGCTGGAACAGCTGTTGTGTTCCCTGGGCGGGTACAATCTCTGGCACATCCTTTTGACATTATGGAATTAAACCATTAGAAACAGTTTTCATCTGCGTCTCCTAAATTTCCCTGCCTGGTACAGGCAACCAGTTCTCCTTTCTGTTATATTTTATTTTTAAAACTCTTCAGAGAAATGCTGCTTTAATTACACACCCACACACACCCACACCCACACACACACACACACCCCACACACCACTGTGAGCAAGCAAGGAACCAAAGGTTTTATGTGATCTTGCCCTGGGAATTCTCCGCAACAATGGATGTCCTGAAAGGGCCACACTGGCCCTGGCGACACGGCGCCCGCAAAGGACGGGCTGACTCATAATGGCTCTGCTGCTGAGTGTTTTTTCCGAGTGTAGATCAGCCTTCTGTGTGGTTGCGTGAAAGATACTCTCGTTTTTGTGCCTGGATGCCCAGGCACATACTCACATACTCACTCTGTGCTCACCCCCCTCCCGGGTCTGTGGGTTGACTTTTGGGCTTCAGGCAGTGCTGCTGCATGGGGGGTGTGTGTCGGGGAAAAGACAATGTGGCAGGTGCACAGAATCTGCTCCCTACACAAAGAGCCTCCCTGCTACCATCTTTGGAGCTTCTCAGGGGTGGGAGTTCAGAAGGGAACCCCATCTTTGCATCTTTCCAGTGACTAATGAGTGCCTTGCATCTCAAAAGAAGTTACTACCTCTTTGAACAGAGGGGAGGACCACAGATCAATATGGGTGGAGATGATAATTTGGTAATGAAATAGCACTGGGGCTTAGAAAGGCACGGTTTCTAAGCTGGTTTAGATGTCCAGGGTCTCGTTAAGGTTTAACTGCTACCAAGCTTTGGGCACATCGTTTGCTCTTTGCTATTGAGGGGTTTAGGTGAGTTGATCTTATCTGCTATTCTAAGTTTTCCCAGACTGCCATTGCTCTAATTGGTAAAGAAGGATGGCTTTAAACGTAAGAGGCCTCTGGGTTTTGCTGGCTTGTACAAAGTCCCAGAGAGTCTTCAAATGCCTACTCAGGTATTCTGTGATCCCCCAGGACCTCAGGGGCATGAGTTCATGCCAGCAAGATCCATATCCACCATTGCTCCTCTCAGTGGAAGCCTCTTTTGTATCTAATTATCTCGGTGGTTGGTATTAGATTCTTATTGCTGCTTTAACAAAGAACTGCTATTCTAGCAGCAGCAACAACACAAATTTCTTATCTTACAGTTCCAGAGGCCAGAAGTCCAAAATCAGTCTCACTGATCCTAAATCCAGGTGTCAAACAGCTGATTCCTTTTGGAGGCTCTGGGTTAAAAATGTTTCCTGAGCTTTTCCAGTTTCTGAGACCCCTGCATTTCCTTGACTCATCGCCCCTTCCTCCATTTTCAAAGGCGGAGGGGATCTCCTGTCCTTGCTGACCTCTGATTCTAACCTTATATCTTCTCTCTGATTCTCATCCATTTGCCTCCATTTTATAAGGACCCTGCTGATGACAATGGACCTATCCAGATAATCCAGGAGAATCATTTAATCATATCTGCATCATCCCCTTTATCATGTAAGGTAACATATTCATAGATTATGAGAATTAGGCTATGGATATCTGTGTGTGTGGAGGGGGGTGGTCATTATTCAGCCTACTGTAGAGATTTTCCATTTGCTTTCAAAAGAGGCACTCATCTGCTCAGAGCACCAGGATCTGATCACCATGACCATTACCTTCCCTCTTCATTCTTTTCAAGGCCATTGCCGAGTACCCACTAACCTGAGACATGTGCCAGGGATTTTTCAGAATCTCTAAGACTTGCTCCCTTCCCTCATGGAGTGTACGTCTACTGGAGGAGAAAGATACATAAGCAACTATTTTAACACAAGGCAGACTGTGCTAAATGATATGAGTGATAAACCAAGGCAGTAGGAAGACAGGAGGGTGACATCAGTTCTAGTCCCTAGAGTATGAGATCACATATCCTCATTTGGGGCTCATAAATATGATTGCGGGCCTCCCTGGTGGTGCAGCGGTTAAGCGTTGCACTATGGAGCTGTCGGCACCAGTGACACGAGTTCGACACCCGGCTGTGGAGATTCCCACATGGCGTGGCAGACCTCTCCTGCCTCGCCCACTGCTCCCCTCAGCAGTGTATTTCTGTCCATCTGCCTGTTCTCTCCCCATTCTGTCTCTGGTGAACCCTATCGCTGTCCTGTGCCTCTGGCCTGTACCCCAGCTTGTATGCATAAATAAATCTTAAAACAAACAAACAAGCAAACAAACAAATAAATACATAAATAAATATGATTGCAATATGCACCTTAATTTTAGCTTATTAACTCTTATAGGCCAAGAATTTTAGGACTTAACAAACTGGGTGATGTGCCTTTTCCTCTTAATGTAAGGGTCTTTTATGCAAAAGAGGTCTCTAGCTTGGATAATTCAGATGAAATCGCGTCTACTCGAGGTCAATTAAAGTTGGGGACAATAAGAATTTACTAGGCAAAGCAGAAGTTGGAGAGAAAACCTAGTTAGCTTTCTGATTTCATGCTGGACCTGAAGGGGTAACCTTCTGTAACCTGGAACATACTTGGAAAATCATTTGTTTTCCATGCCTGACCAACGAATAGCCAGCATGGTTGGCTTTTTTAGTTGGAAAGACACTTCTTCCTCATGTATCCTGTCAGAGGTGAAAGGGAATTTCCAACAAGAGCACCCACCAGCCCAGTACACAGTTTTAGAAAATACAGCTGACTTCTCTGGGAAGAATAAAACCAACCTTGTCTTCCTCTGGTCATGAATACCGACTTGGCACCTCATTATCACCTCATTAGCAAGGACAGGCTTTGTGGTGGACAAACCTGGGAGGAGGGCTGGCCCGTGTGGGCAGGGTTTTGAGTTAAGCTTAATTGCACTTCTAAAGCTCAGCTACTTAATGCTACACAATTAGAAATCTATCATCAGACTCTTGACCATCTCCCCTTCTTTTCCTGTTCTTGACTACGTCAATAATTAGCACCTTCCCAGCTCAGTGCTGCTGTGATTTTTGTGGGGTCCATGGGGGGGCCACCTGGGCTTGACTGCGACCAGCACTATTACCCAGAGGAGAAAAGGTCTAGGACCACCTTCAACCTTGACCCCCAAGTCCCCAATATCTTAAAATGCAGCCCTCAGCATAACAGGGCTCCTGACTGGGCAGAGGGAGCGTCTCTTTAATTACTTAGCAAATTCTTGATTTCTCACAATGAGAAAGAGTAACCCAAAGTCATTGCATCTGACTCTGAAAATTGTTTTGTGCTTGTGTTTGAATGTGGGTGTGCCTGAAATTCTGAGAACTCACTTCAAGCAGCACTGTAGCAGCCATGGAGATGCACTCGAAGAGGGCTGAGAAGATGCAGACTTAACCTCCTGTGCACGTTCAAAGCCTGGCTGGGGTTTGAATCCCACGTCTGTACACTCACCAACAGTGAGTGAGTGTAAGGTCACCTCATCACTTTGAGCTTTCAGTTCTTGTTCTGCAAAATTGAAGTGAAAATTAATTTATATCACAGAACTGATGGAGCGATCAAATGGGTAATGCTGGTCACACAATAGCCTCGCAGTAAACATGAGACTCTCATCTTCCTCCTCACCTCCTCCTCACCTGTGTCCACCATTCTCGTTGGCCAATGCAGAGTCCAACCTAAGCAGAAGCTCTCTGGCCTCAGAGGATCTCAGAAGTGGGGGAGGGGTGCCATGCACGCACTTTCCATGGCTCCCTTTTTGTCCCCACATTGCCAGGCCCTCCCTCCTCATCTCTCTCTGTCTTGTGACCATCAGACTTGCCCTGTGCAGTGCCCGTGAGTGGAGGCCTGTCTAAAGTGTCCCAGCTTTACAAGTTCTACTCGAGTCATACTGATCGGGCAGCCTGGATTGTCCGAGGTCATCCCAGTGTCAAATGCGCAGTCTCATTCTTCCCATTAAAATGTCTTGGAAATTCCAGTTCATCAACATCTGAACACATGTGATTACATTCCCTGCCCAGAAGGGGAGCTTAAGACCCAGGAAATAGGGTGTTTCAAAAGAGCTCTGATCGTAACCACATAACCCAGACTTTCTGGGAGACTATGTCTCCTTTCTAGATCGTGCCTCTTGAGTTTTGATCCAGAAGTCACCGTAGCCAACCAACAGAGGTCACATGAAAGTCACAAGTTAGGCAGTATGCTCCTGCCATGAGATTTTGGGAGAGCCCACCACCGCCCGTGACTTCAAATTCAGATTCTTCACTTGTAATTCTTGTGGTCAGTCCTTATATTGGTTGGGTTTGAGAGCAGACTGAAGGGAGAATGATACTTGTTGCTTTGGTCTGTGACATGGGGACAGGGTCAAAATGTGTTTGGCACAAAGAGACATAATTCCCTCTATATGCAGTTCTGAAGTCTGCTTTCTGGACTTACCATTGAGCATATGGCTCTCATGTCACTCATTTTTGGGGTATACATCGACCTTACCAAATTCAAGATGGTATCTTCTTCTGGCAGTGATGGGGTGGGGTGTGGATGGGGAGAGCAGATGCCCAAGGGGGATTTACTGTGCTAGAATGTTTTCTGTGGTAAACTTGGCCCTGGGTATACTCTTTTGAATGTTTTAAATAGTTCACAATAAAGCAGAAATGTAAACGCCAGTGGTAAATGGTTGCTTAACTTTCCATGATGTAAAATATATCATAATTTACTCAGTTTAAAACCTCCCTCCCCATCCACCAAGTATCAGCTATTTGCAATTTTCAACTTTGGACTTTTAAAATAATGTATTTTTAAACATCTTTGGGCATTAGATTTTGTTTGCCTTTTAATTCAGTTTATTAGGATAGATTTGCAGAATTGAATCATTGGGTCAAAGAGTACAGCTGTATTGAATGCATATCTCCAGATTTCCTTTCAACAAAGCTGCATGAATTTAGATAAACAGTCATATTGTGAGCTTTTCACTTTATCTCACCATCTCTGAGTACTGTTTTTTTTTAATTGTTAGTTTGCTAGGAAAATATTTATTTCTAATGGTTTTAGTTTAGATCTCTTTGATTACCAGAGACATTGAACATTCTGTCATAGAATAATTTTTCCATTAGCATTTTTTTAATTGATGTGTACACGTGAGCACAGGATTTTTCAGACTCACTTCATGGGGGACCCTTGCGGAGGGTCTTGTTTATGTGAGGGGGGGATGGCAGATAAGCAACAGTCCCTTGCCCCCATCTGTGAAAACCAGCTGTGCATTTAGACCTTTGTCTTCCTGCAGTGCTGCCAAACTCCTGGACAAGACCCCGTTCTCGGTCAGTAACCCGAACCCTCTGCTTCCCTCGCCAGCCAGTCTCCAACTGGCTCAACTGCAAGCCCAGCTCACCCTCCATCGGCTGAAGTTGGCACAGACAGCTGTCACCAACAACACCGCAGCTGCCACCGTCCTGAACCAGGTCCTCTCCAAAGTGGCCATGTCCCAGCCGCTCTTCAACCAGCTCAGGCATCCGTCCGTGATCAGCACACCCCACAGCCACACCGGGGTGCCCCAACATGCTGCAGCCATGCCCAGTGCCCGGTTTCCCTCTAATGCCATTGCCTTCTCATCCCCTGGCCAGACTCGGGGCCCAGGGCCCTCTGTGAGCCTCCCCAGCCAGCCCCCCAGTGCCATGGTGATGCATCCTTTCAGCGGGGTAATGCCTCAGACCCCTGCCCAGCCAGCAGTCATCCTGGGCATTGGCAAGACTGGGCCCACGCCCGCCGCAGCGGGATTCTACGACTATGGCAAGGCCAACTCCAGCCAGGCTTATGGCTCCGAAACAGACGGTCAGCCCAGCTTCCTGCCGGCCTCGGCCTCTACCTCGGGCAGCGTGACCTACGAAGGGCACTACAGCCATTCAGGACAAGATGGCCAAGCTGCCTTTCCCAAGGATTTCTACGGACCCAACTCCCAAGGGGGCTCCCATGTGGCAGGCGGATTTGCGGCTGAGCAGGCCGGGGGCATGAAAGGCGAGGTGGGTCCGCTGCTGCAGGCAGCAAACGGCCCGTGGGAGAGCCCCCCTGGCTTCTCTGGCCAGAGCAAAGCTGACCTTATAACAGGCCCCAACCTGTGGCCTCCACCCCCCAGCCAGCCCTATGAGCTGTACGACCCCGAGGAGCCCACCCCAGACAGGACCCCTCCTTCCTTAGGGGGTCGACAGAGCAACAGCAAACAGGGGTTCAGTGGCGCCAGGCAGCGGGCCAAGGAGAAGCAGGTTATGCTGCCCGGGGGGCCCCTGCAGGCGCACGAGCTGAATGACTTCCATGGTGTGGCCCCCCTCCACCTGCCACACGTCTGTAGCATCTGCGACAAGAAGGTGTTTGATTTGAAGGTGAGTCATCCAAGATAGCTGGAGCCAGGCTAGGCGCCACCACAACCGGCTGTCACCTCCGTGCGCAAGGAGCTGTCACACGAGGGGTTGGGAACTGCCACCAGTGCCTTGATTAACATCGGAGGTATTAGAACCAAAAGGAATTTCAGAAATGTATCCAGGCCAGTTCCTTGCTTGAAGGCAAGTAAGAGATTCTTAGGCCTGTTTCTAGGGGAGAAAGGTGCGCACCCCCAGTGGAATCAGGTGGCGGTGTCTGGATTCGAGAGAAGGTTCTCGGGAGGCAGATGCTGGAGGGAGGTTTTCCTCTGTGGGCTGCCTGGAAGCCACTGCTCCTCGAGGACATATATTGTCTTGAGTCCAAAAGGGAAAAGCAGCAGAATCTTGGGTCAGGGCAGGCAAGAGTGTCATTCTCTCTCTTGGGTCCTTGGCAATTTATTCTAGGGAGCCTCATTTCCCCATCTGCTGACTGGAGATAAATCCTTCCCAGGATTATATAGCCCCTTCCCAGGGGCTTTAAATACTTTGGGCCCCTCATGATATCACTTTCCTGCCCAAATGTATTGATGGGGCAGTGAAATATTCCAAAGCATAATAACTATAATAGCTAACGTACATTAACCCCTTTGGTGTGTTAGCAGAAACTGTGCAAGGTAGATGCTGCATCATTCCTATTTTACAGAGAAGATGCCCATTTTATGGAAAGGTGAAATGACTCGTCAAGGGCCCCATAGCTAGAACATGGCAGAGTGGAGAGTTGAAGATAGGCCCGGCTCGCTGAGCCCGGGGGCATGGGCCGCCCCGCCGCCCCAGCTCTCAGCCCAGCAGAGCTCACCAATGTCCCTGCCCAGTGGGACTCACGCCATGGTGTGCTGTCACTCCCCTCTGCTTGAGCCCCATCACCCCTACCGCCCTGGTGGGAAGCACCCCTTTCCTCCAGGCTCAGGATGGGCTGGCTGACACCCAGAGGTGACAGGTGACGGAGGATTTTGCCTTTCATAAGCCTTTTCTAAGACTTGGCAACTCAATGTGGTCCCCCGGCCACATTCCCAACTGGATATAGAAATGGATGGGGTCTTTCTGGGGTGCAGGCGAGGGAGTAGAAGGTGGGAGGTGTGGGGACTCAGGGTCCACTGAGGGGAAAAGAGAATGGGACTTGTGAATCCGACTCCCATCCCCAGTGGGCTGGGCTGTGTGGGTGGAGTGGGGCTGAGGAGTGAGGGCTAGATGGGAGGCGGGGGAGGGCAGGGGAGAGGTTGGGCAGGGGAGGAGGGGAAATAGAGGCGTCCGCAGTGTCCGTCCAGTCTCTGGCTGCCCTGAGCACCCTGCCCAGCTGGGGTCGCCACTTTCTCATGGACCCAGGCCTCTCTCATTTTTCTTTCCCTCTGGCCTAGGACTGGGAGCTGCACGTGAAAGGGAAGCTCCATGCTCAGAAATGCCTGGTCTTCTCTGAAAAGTAAGTGGCATCCAGGAGAACAGGTCCCTGCATGCCTCAGTAAATCTTCATTGAGCTCCCACTGTGTGGCACCCTCTGTTCTAGGTGCCAGGAAAGAGCAGAGGACAAAACAGAAAACAGGCAAAGTCCTGGTCCTCAGCGAGCTGGCACAGTGTGGGGGCAGGAGGACAGATGATAAGGAAAATACATGAGTGAATTAAACAGCATCCCTGGTGGTAAATGCTAAGCAGAAAACATCCGGGACAAGGGCAGGGAGGGAAGGAGAGGAGGTAGGGGAGAGAGAGAGGAAAAAAGAGAGAGAGGGGGAAGGTGGGGAAGGGAGACATGGACAGACACAGACAGACAGACAGAGTGTGTGTTTGCACATACAGGGTTGGATTTTAAATAAGGTGGTGGGGGGACTTGCCAGGGAAAGCTCCGGGAAGGGATGGATCGAGCCCGTGGCTGTGCTGGGGCCGGGGCATGCCTTGGCTTGACCCTGGGAAGCTAAAACAATGCCACTGTGCCAGAGTGGAGCACTGGGGTGAGGAACGCACATCCTGGAGCATGGGCTCCTGTGGGGACCTGCACTTTTGCTTTGAGAACAATTGGAGGTTGGAGCTCTGAGTCCGCCAGAGGGTACCTTGGCTGCTGTGCTAAGAGTAATAGGGGATGTTTCAAGGGCAGACCCCCAAGACTAGTGGGGAAAGGGCTGCCATAATCCTCATAGAAAAGAGGACCCATGGCCCGGAACAGAAGGTGGGGCTAAGTGTTCTGAAATGAGTACATTACAAAGGCCTCCCTTTCTTATTCACAATGACCCAAACCTGGAAGTAGCCTCACAATCCACAATAGATAAATAAATAAACAAAATGTGGGATATACAGACAATGGAATTTTAGACAGCCTTTAAAAAGGAAGGGTTTTCTGACCTTTGCTACAACATGGATAAACCCTGAAAGTGAATAAGCTAGTCACAAAAGAATGAGTAGTATGTGATTTCAGTTATATGAGGGTCGTAGAGTAGTTAACTATAAAAAGGCAGAAAGTACAGTGCCAGGAATAGAGGGGGGATGATGTTTAATGGGCAGAATTTCAGTTTTGCAAGATGAAAAGAGTTCTGTGCAGGGATAGTAGTGATGGCTGTACAGCATGAATGGGCTTAATGCTGCTGTTTGGCACCCTAAAAGTGGTTAAGATGATGAATTTTTAAAATATTGTTTGTATTTTACCACAATTTAAAAAATCTGGCTTTTTCTTTTTTATTGTGATAAAATTCACCAATTTGACTGTTGTAAGGTGTGCAACTCAGTAGCACTTAGCACACTCACAAGGTTGCACAATCATTACCTCTGTCTAGTTCCAGAGCATTTTCATTACCCCAAAAGGAAACTCCGTACCCATTCAGCATCACTCCCTGCTCCTTCTGTTCCTCCTCACCCTGACTCTGGCAACCACTAATTTGATTTCTATCTCTATGGATTTGCCTTTTCTGGACATGCCATCCAAATAGAACCATGTAATATGGGATGTTGTATGACTGGCTTTTTTCACTTAGCATCGTATTTCCAAGGTCCATCCACATTATAGCATATACAGCCTTTTCAGGGCTGAAGAGGCCACATCCTGTATGGCCCATGTTTTGTTTATCCATTCATCTTTCGATCTGTATTTGAGTGATTTCTACCTTTGGCTCTGTGAACAATACTGCTATGAACAAAAATGTACATGTTTTTGTTTGAATATCTATTTTTGACTACTTTGGGCCTATGCCCAGGAGTGGAAAAGGATAATTCTTTGTTTACTTATCGAGGAACTGGTTTCCCTTCCCCCTTCCAGCGCTGGAGTCCACTGTCTGCTGGGTTCGGCAGAGGGAACGCTGTGTGCCGCTCCCAACAGCACAGCCATTTACAACCCTGCTGGGACCGAAGGTGAGTCAGGCCCTTGAAGCGGACGCCATGTCTTTTTCTGCCAGATGTGCCTGATGTGCCCTCTCATATGTCTACAGAGCAAACAGATCCCAAGTTGCATTGGGCCAGCTGTCTGGGTTCTCTGACTTTTTCTGACATATTTTAGTCATAAAGCTTTGCTGGTTTGTGTGCCTTGAGGTAGAATCCTGCCGATCGCTGATCAATATGTTAGAGGAAATTTTCCTCTTTGTCCTTCCACTTATGCCCTCATAATGACTTTTGAAGTCAAGTGTCTGACTGGGTTTTGACCTGGTTTGTGTAATTTTCTTTTAGATTATGCCTCAAATCTTGGACCCTCCTATGCAGCCCTTCCAGCAAGGCCGTTTGCTCAGCCGAATCCTGCGTTTCCTTCCCCAGGGACAAATGTGAGTACAGAAGTGTTTTCTCCATGCTCGTCATCTTCATCCTGAAAGCATGTGTCTGACCTGCTGGGCCTGGAGGAGAGAGGGGGTGCGGAGGAGCTGGGGTGAGCTGTGCAGATGTGGCTGAGGCAGGCAGTGCAGGCAGACCCGTCCCCCCGATGGAGGCCTGAGTAGCTTCACGCAGTCCAGCTAGTTTGGAAACACACAGGCTGAAAGAAGCTTTATAGTTCTCAAATTGAAAACAGGCACAGACTTTCTAGCATTTGTACTTGCTTAGAAAAATATAAGATAGCACTTTTCTGTGCTGCTTTTTAAAAAGGACTTTTTGATCTTTTATTGAAGTGGACCATTTCCTATGAGGGGGTAAGTCTCATAGGAAGCAGAAAGAGAAAATGTGCTTGCAAGTAAAGGTCGTGCACTGAGAGTATTTGTGGGCCTCTTGGGGAGATGGCTATTGCTGTATCATGCTTTTTTGGTTTTTGGGTTTTTTTCTGCATTTTAGTTGGGCTTATGGTCTTCTCCCTACAACCTGCAGTTCTGTCCCCTGAAGCTCTAAAGCTGCACCCCTCCTTTACATGATTGTGACAATCCCCTTTCCCTCTTGGGTTTTCCTGTTATTTGAAGCCTGATGCTCCAGGGCTGTGGACTTCTGTTCTGGGAGCGCAGGGAAGGGGAGGGAGAGTCAGACTGACTGTAAACAAGGTGCATTTGGCTGAACCCTGATGGGGTGTGTCTGTGTGTTTCCACCTCGGCCTGTGTGTTTTCAGTTTGTGAGTGAGCAACTGCAGCAGAGCACCAGCAGGCTAAAAACAGCTCCCAGCCTCCCACCCCCCACCCCCACCCCCAGGCCCTCTACCTGTGGGATGCACAGACCCAGATTCTGGTGCCAGAGACTTTTGTGCTTTCCCTCCATACTGTCCATGCTCAGGGCTGCTTCTGCTCTGTCCCAGGAGAGCAGCGGGACTGGGCTCAGCAAGACCTGTTGTTTGTGTTTGGGGCCAGACCTCTGATCACGTGACCTTGTGTGCTGCTGGGGGCACTGATGGCTCCAGTTTCACCATTCCTGAAGGCCTGTTTGCCAAACTCTGGACTGTGGAGGCTTCTCTGTGCCCACAACCTGCTCTGAGACCCCAGCTCTGAGGGGGAGAGGACTCTGCTGAAAGAGGAGCTTGGGTGGCAGGTGTCTGGGCACAGGAAAGAAAGGAGAAGTGGACAGAGGAGAGGCAAGGACAGGACACTGGGCCTCTGCTCCATGCATCAGCCTTACCTCTGACACTGACCACGGAGCCACAGGCCCTAAGTTCAAGTCCTAGTTCTGGAACCTGACAAGTGTGGCCTTGGCCACTTTGCTTCTCTGAGGCACCTGTTTTTCTTCAGCCTGGAGGACTCCCCTGACACTGCCTTTTGCAGGTGGAGTAAAGAAGTGCATTTTCACCTGGCTGTGCAGGTGGTCACCAGCCTCAAACCTCAGAACACCGTTTGCGGCCAGTTGAGCGGTCCCAGTTCCATGGTCAGAGCCGAAGGCAGAGCGGCCGTGTGGAGCCGCCTCGAGTCAGAGGCGATAGTGGGTCTGAATGAGTAAGGCGTCCTACGGGGAAGGCCTGCCTGCGGCCAGCTTGTCTGGCCGTGACCTTCAGCCAGTCGCGGAGTCTGTGTTCCTACCACGTCAGTCTGTCTGCTGCCCCGGCGATGCCATGAGGCCCCCAGGGAGGCCCTTCACTTTCTGCAGGCTGGGAGCTGTCATTGTTGTGATTCACGATAGTCTGGGTTAATACCAGACACCCTGAGCACAACTTCCTCCAAACGCTAGGAGATGGGGAGTTTGTCCAGCTCGAGCCTGAGGAGAAGCAGCAGCAGATGGACAGCCCCAGACACGGGAGGAGGAGGATGCTAACAGGAGCTCACATTTGTGTAGGCCTAGTATGTTCTTGGCACTTTTGTATGCAGTAGCTCACATAAGACCTTTAAAATGTATTAGCTCACCTCGCGACAACCTGGTGAAGAAAGCTGGGCGTAGAGACACGAAGTACCCTGCCTCAGGCCACATGGCTGGTAAGTGGAGACAGCGGGATCTGCCTGGCTCTAGAAGCCTTGCTTTTAACCGCTAAGCCCTGCTGCCCCTGTCTGAGGGTCTCCGAGTTCTCTTCCTGGCTGTGGTTCCCTTGAGGGAGCCCCTCCTCTCTCTCATTCCCACTCAATAAGCGACTTAGCAGGACCTGAGGCCACCGTGCCCCTGGCAGGGACTGTCCCAACCCCAGACACCAACCGTGGGGCCCAGTGAAGCAGCTGGTCTTACCTGGCGCCCAGGTGCTTCTGTCCCGTGCCAGTGTCAGCCATGCTGAGCTCAGGTCTCAGACGTGTGGAGGCTTTTCCTGCAGACCCAGTGGAGGGAAGAGCCCCATCTGACTGGTTTTATTGCCAGAAATTCCGTGGAGCCTCTTCGTGACCTGAGCCTTCCCAGTGATCTCTGGCAGCAAGGACAAAGCACACCTGCCCTCCCAGTCCCTTTGTCGTCGGTGGCTGGACGGTCGCACTCCTGTCTCCCGGTTTGGGCCCTCATTTTTGCCATTTCTGGCAAGTCGAATGCCATTTGTCTTTGTTTACGAAAATGCGAAATACAAAAATATCGCCATTGTGAAGACGAACTAAGAGAGTGAAAGACTTTGAAAGGCTCCTTTTAGTTCTAGGAGAGGCCTTCAGAGAAACTGGTGTCTTTCCTGCCCACAAATAGTGACCTCCAAAGATAAGCAAGTCCATCAACGGTTAACTGCTGTGTTACCAGAGTCTACTTTATAGGCCTCTGTGAGGGCCCAGCATTCCCGTTGTTGTTTTCTGCTTTCTGTGAACATTCAAACAGGGAAGAAATGTTTAATGAGGGCATTGAAGTTACCCCCCTCCCTCCCCAATCCCCACAAACACTCAAGAAGGCTTTGATGCATTTTCCTCTAGAAGTGTTTTCTGGTCCTGGGCCAGGGCTTTCTCTTCTGATGTCATTTACATACATCTTTTCAGAAACACATTTTGTTGAGTAAAACCAGAAACAGCCAAGACTCTGCCGTTATAATATCCTTTTTGTTTGTGGAGCAAAGAGCACGTTGCTGCTTCTAAGCCCCATTTTTACTTTTTCATTTTTTCCACTTACATATTTTTTAAATTTTTAAATGTTTTTTATTTATATCTTTTACATTATTGTATAAACATAAAGCCCCATTTTTAAATAGGAGAACAAAGCCTCAAGGGGCTCCAGGAACAAGGCTTCTTCAGAAAGCATCTGAACTGACCAAAAAAATTCTCAAATCATCACAAAGCCCACCTCCCACCACCACCAAGCCCAGGCTTGGCTGCACGGAAACTTGTCTCCACTCTGCAAGAGTCATTTCCGTATTTGTTTTTGACAGAGACAAATCCCTGAACTGACTAGTGTGTTGCTGCAGCTGGTGCTGGGGGGAGGTGAACTGTGTCTGTCACCAGCCCCTCCCTGCCCACCCCAGGGTCCCAGAAGAGGGGTGTTCTCTTTCACTTAAGCTTCTCCCAGTTGACAAGCAGAGGTGCTTTATCTTTGGCTGCCTGAATTGTCATAAACAGAGTAATCAGGTTTCTGGACGGGCCTTCGGGCCTTCTCAAGCTGTAAATAGTTTTTTTGCACCTGCCCAGGATGTACTTTGCCTGCTGACTGTCCCCATAAAACCACGTTGCAGTTTCACAGCCTTCTAGGAGTTTATTTAGTGCTGGGGTAGCTGTTGGGAACCCCTGCTGGGCCACGGCTTCTATGGTTTCTGTCTCATCAGGGTCCTGCTCACCACAAAACTTGTGTAAATAAGAAAAGGGAGGCGCAGGGAAACATCAGGTTTTGTAGAAGGGCAGAGGTTTCTGTTATACATTGCCTCAGAGTGCTGGCAGTTTCTAGGACATTGGTCTGTCCCCTCTGGCCTTTCCAGCCCATGTCCCAGGGTACTCTGGCCTCCTGACTTCCAGACAGGTGGAGAGGTCATCACTGACCTGCAGAAAATACCCTCCTGCCACCCCCCCCCAGGTGTACCTGGTGTGTTTCCAAAGAGAACAGAACAGGGAAAAAGAACACCCAAGTGGAATTTTTTCCTTTCCTTTTTTACAATCAATTATTTTTCGTTGCAAAAGTAGTGCTAACAAGGTATAAAAAGATCAAACAGAAATAGCCATATAAAAAGTAGAAAATCTATCCCTGCAGAGAAGACTGACGATAAATGTCTCTCTGTGGCTTACCAGTCTCCAGCTAATACACGTGCATGTTTAATAACTAAACCTACATTTTATTTATTTATTTATTTTTTTGCAAAACTCAAATAACACCATATCATCTGTTGTGTAACTTGGTGTTTTTCACTTCACATAAGCTCTCAATACATATTTTAATTGATTTCTAGACATCTTTCTACATCTGAACATAAAACCCCGTGAGACAATATAACACCATCTGTTGTATGCATTACAGAACTTATCACATCTGAGGTTGATTAACTTTTCCGTGAAGCCTGAGTTGTCATCACAAGTCTACCACTATTTCATTGAGCACAGATTAAGTTCCTTAACTTCTCCCAGGCGTCAGTGTCCGCCCCCGCAAAGATGGGTGTGGGTCAGGTGACCTCCCAGTTTTTAGATCTGTGACTCTGAAGTTTATAGGATGTTGAAGTTGCTTGACAGATGAACCCCACGAGACCTGTAGGCAGGTCTGGCACCCATAAAACTTGATTCACTCTAAGTCAGAGCTAATATGCTTTATGAAATACTTGACCGGATCACTGTCTAGCCTCCAGGTAAGCCAAGATCCCTAGCTAAGGAATCCACACCCGCTTGCTCTCTGCATGATACCTTCAAAATCAGCACCACGAAATAAGCATTTTGCCTCTGTCTGGCCTCAGGTCTGTTTAGCCCCAAACCTGCAGAGGCCCACAGACTCTGTTCTGCATGAAATTAGGTCACACTTAAAGGACAGCAGGCTGGAGCAATTGGTTATTAAAGACTGGATCTATACTTTGTTGCTGTAGGAAGCATTTTGAGAAAGTCTCTGATCCTCAGGCCCTTTGCCATAGGCCACAATTTTGTTGCAGTTTTGTGAGTTATTTGAACTGGGCTTGTTCTTCCAACTCGTCTGCAAAGCCTGTTCCCATTTACATTGGAGGGCACTGAAAGGGCTCTGAATATTCCTACTCAAGTCTGTCTGTTCCTCTCAACATTTCTACCCCTCTATAAAAGATATGTGGTGAGTTGAGAGGTCTGGAACCCAGCCCCATGAGCCATGAGAAGCAGTCTTAAGTGAATGACCGCAGCCTGTGAATATATCAGCCCAGGTCCCTGACTGCAGGTGGGAGCATTGCAGGTCAGTGCCGGCAGGGGCCCCGAAGCCTCTTCTCCTGGAAAGGATGATTGCCCCTTTAGGTAATTAGGGCTTTGGTTACAACCCTGAGCTTGGCTCTCTTAGAGATTTGACCTTGGGCTGGAAAGTTTCAAATGCACCTGTCTCATGTGCCTCCTGGGAGATAGGTAGGCAGAACAGTGGGTGAGATGTTAACCGTCAACACCTCACACCAAAAATTCAGGTTGGCGAGATCCAAACCCATGTGTACTTTTGCCCTGGAGCACATCTTGTAAAATTTACTTTCAGTGGCCTTTAAATTTAGCATCATTCAGATTTACAGAAAAGTTGCCCAAAAAAAGTGTAAGGAACTTCCATATACTTTTTGCCCAGATTCCTTTTGTCTTCATATTCTGGCCCATTTACATTATCATTCTCTCTGTGTGTGTCTACCTGCCTGCCGTCTCTCTGTCTCTTTCTCTCTCATCCAATTCATGCTTTTTCTGCAACGATTGGAGACTATACTCCTCACTCCTAACTACATCAGCGTTTAGTAGAACATGGACTTTTACATAATCACAGTAATTTTTTTTCCAAGCCCAAGATCAGCTAGCATTTACCTATTGGAGAAAGGGAGATAAATATTTATGTCTAAGAGCCTTTAGATGCCAGGCCTTGGACCAAGGCATTTCATATAAATTGTGGCATTTTTGTCTTCTAAACTGTCCTGTGGGATCAAGTTTTATTTTCCCTGCTTCATAGACAAGCAGATGGAGGTTTGGAGAGATTCAGAAACTTGCCTCAGTTTAGTCACGGGGGAGCAGAGCCCCAGAGCCGGCCTGACCGCCTCTCCATGACCCTGCCCTGTGTCTGCAGACCGTGAGACACACACGAGATGTGGGTCTGACCTTGGAGAGGCACCGGCCGGAGTGTCTTTGGTTCATCTCAGTGCCTGATGTCCGCTCCTTTCAGCACTGTGGAAGCAGAGTCGTTCAGGGAGGTGCTCACTGCCGAAGCTGACCTTCAGCCCTGCTGCAGGGAGGCCCCTCACCGACACAGACAGGCGTGTCTGCAGGAGGAGCCTGCTGTGAACACTTGCACGCTGAAACACCCGTCCCTTCCAGAGGGGTACAAATATCACATTCATTGGGACGGGGAGTGGGAAAGACACAGGCTTCCTGTTTATGCCCAGTGCATTTGGGGAAGGTTATCATTATCCTGATCTTAAGGTTTAGCTTGGCAAGGATTCTGGGAGGAATGGAATTTTAGAACTTAGAGCCACGTAAGTGTGGCTATTTTACATCTGGAAAGGACTTTAAACATATAAACCAGCCCCTCAGTCTAGCCACTGGGAAACTAACACCTAGAAAGAAAACTAGTTTTCCCTAATGCACACCTCACAGTGTCTGAACTGGGGTGCAATCCAGGTCCCCTTTCCTCCAGGCCCCCTCTACATCATGAAGTCCAGAGCTTTTAACAACCCAAACCCCCGTTAATTATTTACTTCTACCTCAAGCAGTCATTATCCTGCATCCATGTCTGGAAAAGTACTGTATCTGCGCAAGTGCTTATATTAGTGAGTAATTAACTAGTTACCCATTTTTATTAATCACAAACACAGACAGTCATCAGACTTTCTAATTAGTCTGAGACATAGCCAAGTTGCCGTATTGATAAAGAAGCTCAAAGTATGACCTGAACCTAGGTTTTTTAAAATGTCAAAAGATAATGATCCTCACTTGAGAATTATCACTCCAAGATCCCCAGGGACTTAGAGAGCCCAGGGTGGGAATTAGTGCTGAGCTCGGTGCCACCAGCTCCCAGTGAGCCCTTTGATTCCAGAAGTCCCTCCTAAGGCTGCATTCTCCTTTCCTCTCCATGCCCCACACCTCTCCCTCCCTCCTTTTCTCCCTCACCATTCAGTGCTCCCATAGGGCATGAGGCCTATCATAGTCAGGTTTATATAAACTGTTTCAGGAGTAGAATGGAGCGATAATACCTATACCTCACCACCCTTTATGAATAAATTGATTTGAACCTGAGTTTAAAAGGTATTTTAGATCAACAGCAGTAAAGAAAGTAGACCAAACGATCCTAGATCCAAATATTTGCAAAAATATATAGCACATATACACATCAAAAGTGTTTCTTTTTCTAAATGGATAGGATTTCTCACACGCCCAGCTGCTGGGCACCCACACACCATCAACTCCAAGAGTCTTGAGAATTGTCATTCTGGGCTCACTCAGAAAGTGATAAACGGAAGGAAAGTGTTTCAGCAGCAGAAGTGGCTCGTCCTTCTTCCCATCCCCCCAACTCCCCCCCCAGTGCCCTGGCAGGTTGCCAGCCTCCAAATTCGTATAACTAACTGGCAAGATACGAACAGTTTCCTGAGTCTCATGACAACAGAGGAGTTGAGAAAATCCCACTTCTAATTCTGATTCGATCTTGGGAGAATAAAAGCCCTCTTGGAATGTATTTTTAAAACGAGAGTGAAGATCTTCACGGAGAGCTGTTCGTTGTCGCGTCTTTCTGACGATGTCTGTGGCACCGACAGCCCAGTGCTCTGGCGGCCATGAAGGTGTTTATTGTTCGGCCTGGCGGCCGCTTTTACTACACCCACACTCAGAGCACAGCCTCTTGGGTTATCATAAGTCTGGGGCAGACAGTGGGAGAGGCCCCAGCCCTCACAGGGCCCAACCCCGGACACTAGGCAACTGGACAGCCGAGGAGTGCGGATGGGCCCGGCACTGCTCTGTGGGCCAAGCACACGTGAGCCCAGGCCCATCACAGCAAAGCCAGAGTCGGGACACGGGTGCTGGAGGAGGTGGGCAGATGCCCAGTCTCAGTCCTCCTGATAACCGCAGGGGATCAGCCCCTTTGCCCTGCTCAGTGGCTCAGCTGGGTCTGTGCTGTGTGTGGCCCACACACGCTAATGAGAGGGGAAGATCCTGCCAATTACTGGTTGTCCCTGGAGAAGGGCTCCGTCCTTGTTAGCCAGACCCGGATTCCGAATCTTCCAGCTTAGGGAGAGCTCCATCTGTGCCTCGGGAAGGTGAGAGGGTCTCTTGAGAGCTGCTGGGGCCACACACTGAGTCCTGTTCCCCTGAGGAAAGTGCCTGATCTCTGGACAGCACAGTAGAGAGGTCTGAAAGGGACACTTGAGCTTCTCCAATTCAGGACTGAACCACAAAGGAGATTCTTGTTGACTAATTGTCCTCAGCCCAGATGAGACAATGAGGGTTCTCGTGGTCAGATTACCCAAGTATGAGCCTGTGTTAGGCCTGAAACCTGAGACTTTCCCACTGTGTTACCTTAGCAGGGTTGGATCCATATCAAATGTAATTAGATGGTGAAGTTCACCTTATCATAGAAGATGGTGATTATACAGATGTGGGCCACACTGTTAGAATGAGATTCAGGTCGGGAAGATTGCTTCCTTCTCTTGTATGTGGCTTGGCTTATGTTTACTAATTTCTGAATTACCCCCTTAGCTCCAGAGACTCTAGGCCAATTAAGGTTTGCACAGACCAAACCACCACATTTCTTCCCTTCAGAGCCTTGATTAGGCCCAGATCTTGGCTTGGAAACTGTGTTCTGTGGATTCCTCTGGGACTGCCAGGTGGAGGATGGTAGCAGGGTGCTGGACCCCAAGGTTTGACTAGAGCATCTATTTTACTTGGTGAATAGATTGGCAGGTGAACTTAATTTTGCTGAAGATAGATTGCAAGGGTAACAGGTCTTGAAAGCCACTGCCCAGACCTCAGGTAGCTGCTGTGAATGTCCATGTATATGTATTAGGTGTGCACAAATCCTTTCTATGCTCTTTTTTCTTTATAGGAATTTTTAATAATTGTAAATTAAGGAACACAGATAAATGGTGGAAAAGGTCCACCTCCCCCTTTCTCCCTTCTGGTTGGTTCTTTGAAGATAAGTCGTGTCAACAGATGGACAGATGTCTTGCATGCCTTTCTCTGTCTGTGCTCATAACCTTTGGAAATATTTTCACTGTGAAAAATTACAGACAGGGCCTCCCTGGTGGCACAAGGGGTCAAGCGCAGCACTATGAAGCTATCCGCAGCCACTGCAGCACCAGTTTGATCCCCGGCCAGGGAGCTTCCCACATGGCACAGCAGACCTCTCTTGACTCTCCTGCTGCTCCCCTCAGCAGTGTATTTTGGTAGATCTGCCTGTTCTGCTCGCCACTCTGTCTCTCACCCCCCACACCTCTGGCCTGCACCCCAGCTCTCGTATACATAAATAAAGTCTTTTAAAAAAGTTGCAGACATGCTGAACAGTAGGGAATAGTGTAATTAAGCCCTATTTACCCATCACCCAATTCCAATAATTACCCAAATTACACAACACTTACTTCGTCTACTTCTTTCTGAAATTATCTTGTTTTTCTTTTCTCCTTTACCAAAAAAAAAAAAAAAAAAAAGTGGCATCAAACTACACTTGCTACTTGGCAACCTTAAAATGATTCCTCTCTGGCACTTTGGTTTCCTCCTTTTCACGACTACATAATTTTCCATTGTATGTTCGTGCTATCATTTACTACAACAATCCCCTATTCTTGAATGTTCCCACTGTTTCCAAATTTTTTTGCCAACTCATAAATGACTGTAATAAATGTCCTTGTACATAAGTATATATTGGTGCATTTATTTCTGTAGTGTGGATTGTCCAAAAGAGAGATGGCAGGATCATGGGCTATGTGGATGTTAACTTTAATTAACTATTGCTCAAGTATAGTCTCAAAAGTTCTCAGATGCACAATCTCCCACTGACAATGTATGGATCTGCCATTTCCTCGTATCTTCAATAGCCCTGGTTGTTATTGATTATTCCTTAAAAATGTCACAAATCTCTTATAAACAGGTGGTATAAAATTGATATTTTACATGTTTTCAGGAAGCATTATTTTTCTGCATTAATTTTATAAGTTACAGTTTTGCAATCTTTATTGGGGAAAAATAGCCAGGAGGAACATCTGGAATAAAAGGCAAGAGGGAAATATCTTTGAGGATCAACCACTGTTCTTTGTTCCCATTAGTTTGCCCAGCGGAAATCAGGTGCTGGCCGCGTGGTGCACATCTGCAATCTCCCCGAAGGGAGCTGCACGGAGAATGACGTCATCAACCTGGGGCTACCCTTCGGCAAGGTCACTAATTACATCCTCATGAAGTCTACTAATCAGGTAGGTTGGGCATTTTCACAGTCGCATGTGCCAGATGGAGGAGACCTATGTGATTTTTTTTTTTTATAAAGATGCTCACCTGACATAAAGAGGTGATGCACAGCTGACCTTCTGTGGTGATGGTGTCTTCTTTCCCCTTGTTTTACCCACCTGCTCTTGTGACGGGCACAGGTCCTTCTGAGTTGTGTAAAGACAAAGAGGTACTTTGGAAGGAGGTGTCCATTACCATGGAAAAGCATAGCTGAAATTTTAAAATAAGTGTGAGAGAAGGAGCGAGGCGGGCTTGTTTAGCCTCGAAATCAAAGAGATGGGGAGTTGGGACCCACAGCAGGAGGTCCTTTGTCACAGATCAGTTTGCCTTCTTAACCTCAAGGGACTGGAATCAGCACATGTTCAGTATAGTATAAGCCGATAAAATCTGAGAAACAACAGCACAAATCCAGCACAGCGTTACTGGATAAATACCAGATCAGTCAAGACAGTTTGTGCAGAGACTCTGTAGATACCAGTTGGATGGAAAAGCCCGTTTTTTCTGTGTTTTATCTGAAGAGTGAAATAAAAGGGGAAAATGCTGTGGAAAAGTCACTGATGAAGAAGCATGGCCTTCCTTTATGTCTAGGGAACTGCAGAGGTTTTTATTTTTAGAACACTTCTTTCTTCACAAAGAACATGGGAGCTCAGATAACCAGCACTTGGGGCTCTGTCTCCTGCCATCACCACCAGCAAGTAGCATTTCCCAGGGATCAGCCCAAGGTCCCCTGTGCAAAGACTCAAACCTTCCCACCCCCCACCCTCAGAGACCTGTGGGTACGCACCCTCCCACCCAGAGGAGCTCCTGGGGCGTGACGTGGTCCAGGATAGACACCCATAATTGGGAATAATGTTTGGTAACCATGGAGATCAGGAGAGGGGGGCCAGCTCTTTTGGTGAAGTTAATAAATAGGTCTCTTTGAACAGATGGGATCAAAGAGAACTCTTCCTCGTACTGATTTTTTTTCCTTTTTATTGAGGTATAAAATACATACTCTGAAGTGCACTAATCTTAAATGTAAACTCCATTAATTCTTTTACATGTGTACGCCCATGTAATTACCATCTAAGTCGAGGTATAGGGTTTTTGGAGAACCCCAGAAGCTGTCCTCATGCCCCTTTCCAACTACACCCCACCCCCACCCCAGAGGAAAGCTCAACTCTAACTTCCATCACCATCAAATTATTTTGCTTATTCCTGAACTTCATATACATGGGCCCCATCCTTGCGCTGAGCTTTGTTTAAGAATGTTCAGATCAAGCCCAATGTATGTCTATGTTGTCCCTTTCTTTCCTAGGCTTTTTTAGAGATGGCATACACAGAAGCCGCCCAGGCCATGGTCCAGTACTACCACGAAAAATCTGCTGTCATCGATGGTGAGAAGTTGCTCATTCGGATGTCCAAGAGATACAAGGAATTACAGCTGAAGGTAAAGTGTTCTCTAGTTCATTCAGTCATTCAACACACATCAGCTTGTCAGGCACTGGCCTAAGTGTTGGCAGGAGGGAAAAGACAGGAATTACCCAGAAATCACCCACTGCCTTTGAGGATCTAACATGAGAAAGCAAATCATTTACACAGTGAAATGAGCTAAGTCTAAAATGCAAGGGGATGCTTGAGACACAGTAACTAACTCCTGGGACCCCAGGGGGATTTTACAGGGGAAGGTTCGGAGGACGAAGTAAAAAAGGGAAGGGGGTTGCTTTTCAGGGGTGGGACACACCCCTGATTAGAACCTCCTTCCCTTCAGTAACTGGTCTTCAGTAACTGTTCTTCTGTCACCCTTACCCCGATCTCTTGTTCCCTCTCGCGCCCTCCGTGTTGACATCTAACGCCCCTCAGGACCCTTCTACGCAGCACGTGACTGTCATGGCCACTGTGAGAATACTGTGATCTGATTCCAGATCATTCCAAACGGGTCTTTTATATTTGTTGTAGACTGTCTCTCTCTCTTGTTTTATTGTGACATATACCTAAGAAAAGTGACCGTTGATGTACAGTTTAAAAAGTCATAATGAGTGAAATCCCATAAATCATACAAACCACCATCAAAGTCAAGAAATTGGACATGAACAGCACCTAGTGAGTCTCTCCTCCTGTCGTCCTTCCCTCACACTCCTGACTTTGAGGAGGACATTTTCTTGCTCTTCCTTCCAGCTCTACCATCTGTCTCTGCCTCCCTAAACATTATCGTTTAGCTTTGCCCATTTTTGAGCTGTGTGTGAATGGACTCCTGCTGTCTGTGTTCTTTCACATCTTGCCTGCGATTCAGCAACACACCACCCATTTCATCCCCCTGCTTGTGACTGTAGGTTTGCCTGTGTGTCCTCCTGGGGACAGACATTCTGTTGGTGACAGTACGACCACAGATATCCTCAAACTCGGTGTCCTGGCACATTAGCGCATAACTAGGGGTAGGTTCACGACGAGGAGTGGAATTGCTGTATCACAAGGCATATGGAGCCTATTACTAGAGGGTAGCGAGCTCTTTTCAAAATTAGTTGTCCCGAATTTACGCTCCTACTGTAGTGTCTGGGATCTTTCATTGGTTTAAATTCTTCCTAACATTTTTGTCTTTTCTGACTTAAACTTTTTATTTTTTTGCCGGCCCAGGGAAAGTATAATGGTGTCCTATGGTTTCATTTTTTTATATTTGTGGTTTTTTTTTTCCCCATGTTGAAGTTAAGCACTTTTTCATATGTTTATTGGTTATTCCATCTCGCTTTTCTCTGGCGGGACATATCTTTTCAAGTTGTCAGCCCATGCTTGCTTTTGGATTGTGTCTTCTTGCTGGTATGCCGGAGTTCTTTTTACTGGTGCACTTAGTCCACTTGGAGTTACCGTAATTCACATTGTATTTGTGTTTGAATCTACCTTCTGTGCTTTCTACTGTCCCATTGAATAGTTTCCAATGCACTTCAGCTCATCACCTTTACTTACAGTCCTTTTTGGTTATGACCCACAACCCTTAATCTACCTTCAGGTTTGAAGCCAGAGACAAAGGCTCATTGGTTGTTTCTAGTTAGGACTATGATCCTGACAAGTCTGCATATGTAGATCTGTAATAAGGCCACCAGTTGCCAATTTCTGCTTTGCTTGCATGATTGCTTCTGAAGTTCATTTGCCAACACTTCTGCTTCAGGCAGAAACTGGCAGGTTTTTTTTTGACTAATGAAAGCATGTTGCTTTTCTCAGACAAGTCAATGATTCCACACCATTCTGTACCCAGCCAAAGTTCCTGTTCTCCTGGATTCTCCCCTGGGGACTAGAATTGAATTTCCACCCCATTTTCCCAGTAGAGCTCTGGTCTCCAAAGAAGGTATTGTTATAAATTTCTAATTAGGATGAACAGCAGACCTCAGCTTCTTAAGGCACAGTACCAGGCAGTGCAGTACCTTGCCAAGCGGGAGGGTGTGGGAGGTACAAAGGAGTGGGATAAAGAGGTCAGATAGTCACCATCTGTCTCAGCAAATGTGTGCTGAGTGCCCCTGGCTGTGGTGCCCGCAAGCTGGTGGAGCGCTCCCAGCCTGGTGGAGAAAGGGCAGGTCGACACAGCGCCATCCACACAGGTGTGGGGAGGTGGTGACCCCCCCAGGCTCTGCCCTTCCTGCTTGGGCGGACTTGGGCCAGGCATTTAGCCTCTGTTTCCAGATCAGTGAGGCACTATACTTTGAGTTCTTGGATTTTAAGCACTTTTCTTTCTTAGGTTGTCTCTCTGAGTCTCAGTCAGCCTCTCCTGTGAGATGTGGGGGGTGGATAATAACAGTAATTATAACAGCACAAAAATACTAGCAAGAATAGTTACCTTTAATTGTGTCCTGGTTCTCTGGGTCAAGGACTGTGCCAGGCACTTTGCAGACACTATCTACTGTAATCCTGACGTCAAGCCTGCCAGACAGGTGTTATTATCTCAGTTTTACAGATGAGGACACTGAGGCGAATATCAGTATCACACCCAGGATCCTAGTTGCTGGCAGAGCCGTGATTAAAACCTAGAACTGTTTTGTCTTTGCATTCTATGTGCATCTCCTTATTGGGATCTTATGCTCTCCGTGCACACGTGGCCAGACAGGAAAGAAGCCTGTCATTGGCGTACAGCCACCCAGTCAGCAAGCAGCAGAGACAGTGGCCAATAGAACTTCTCAAGCTTCAATGTGCGTATAAATCGCTTGTGAATCTTCTTAGAATTTCTGATTCTGTGGGTCTCAGCAGGACTGGGAGCCTGCAGTTCTGACGAGCTCCTCGGGGGTGCTGTTGCTGCCGGTCCTTAGAGCACGTTTTTTTTAGCTGCAAGGGTCTGGAACACATTGTTCTCTGGCCTTTAGTAGGCATTTTCCACCCCCACTGTCCACAAGCTGCCTCTCGGGGTTCTTGTGAAGGCTGCATGGGATCACATATATGAAAGCACCTGGAAGCATGTTTAATTACGTAGTAATGCCTACAGTATGGTCCCCAAGTTGACATGAATCTGCTGGGATGCTTCTGCAAGGCAGAAATTCATCGCAGGGAAGCTTACTGCTAAAGTTAAACCAGGAATTTATTGGCTTATGGTCATGAAAAGATCCAGAGTCACTTTGGCTGCAGGCATAGCTGGATTCAGGGCCCAGGTGAGACTGAGCCTCAGGACAAGGCTCTCCTCTGCCACCTCTCAGTCGCAGGGGCTCCTGGCAACCACGGGCTCTGTCCTGTAGGTGGCGCGGTGGCCTCAGAGACTCCAGCCGCTCTGGCTTCTAGCCTCCCCTTTCCTTCAACAGGAGAGAGCCTGAGTTCTCTGCGGGAGCTTCCACAAAGTCCTGAGTCTCTCAGAGGGGCTCGCTAGGGCACGTGCCCTGTCCTGAACCACCCTCTGTGACCAAGGGGAGGTTGTGCTTTGATGGTGCCAGGTGGAGAGGAGGGACTGGCTTGCGGGGAGGTGATAGGAACATGATAAAGAGGCCACTACATGGCCACCCCCACTCAGAGCTGGCGGAGGTTGGGGGGAGGTATTGACGGGCCTTTCACTTTCCAGGGAAGTGGCAGGCGTGAAGGGCGGGATTGCCCTGTTTCTCCTCTCCTCTCTGGAGAGGAGCAACATGAAAGCATGTTGCATTTCCTCATGCCTGGATCTGCCTCCCCTCACCCTCTTTGTGGGAGAGCTTCCCTTCCCCAGGGCCTCTGGGGCAGAACCTTCTATGTAACAGCCATCCAATAAATGCATGGACTGTATGAGGAGGAGGAAATCTGAAGGAACAAGGAAAGTGTGTCTCCTCCTTCCTGCAGACCAGGTCAAGAAGACTGCACAATTTTCTAGGTGGTTCTGTAGGTACTTCTCCAGCGTCACAGCATCTTAAATGCAGAGGAGAGCTTGGGGTAAGCTAAGCCCATGTCTCCTGGTCACTGCACCAGCGTGTCATCACTGAGGGTTTCTTCTTCACAGATTCCCAGTTAGCAGATTTGGGGTAGGAATGAGGCTCCAGGTGGTTTGTGGTCAGAGGGTCTAGTTTCAGGTCTTAGCAGCCTCACAGACACAGACAGACCTCTGGCTCTGAGAGGGGCCTTACGGGTGGTTCATGATGCTGTTAGAGAGGCATGTGAGACTGAGGATCTTCATGCAGGGTGAGTGCCTGGGATTATAGTGAATCGAGAATGCTTATTAGGGGAGAACGCACTTCCCGTGGCGCAGGGGGTAACCAAACTATTCTTGTGCAAAATTATACAAGATTTAAACCCAGGGGCTCCTAGAAGTTCAGGAAGCAGACTGACTTGGTTATGTAAAGAAGGGAGGGTTTGCTGGCTAGGGCCTTGCCGGATGAGGGGAATTACTAAAGAGAGAGAGGGAGGCTTCCAAGAGGAAGGAGAAGGCTGAGAAGAGATGTAGAGGCTGGAAGGCACGGTGGTGTCAGAGGCTGCCAGGGTGTCAGTGACAGGCTGTGACTCTGACAAGTTCGGGGCTCCTCTGCAAGGTGTCAGAGTCTTGCCAGGACTCTTGAGGCAGGTAAAACAGCCGCAGAGGGGTCAGAGGGCAGGGAATTCTCTAGTAGCTCCTTTTATCTTGGCCCGGTGCTCCCTGGCTTTTGATCAGCAGAGCCGGCCATGCCCCGAAGCTTTTGGTGGATGCCAGCTGGACCTCATTATCCCACCTTTATAGGTGGAGGGAGTGAGTCTGCCACAGGCAAAGCCTTGACCCCAGGTGACCCCAGCCAGCTGGAGGCAGAGCTGGACTGTTCTTCCTGGGCCAGATTCCCATGTTTTCTGTCTCCTGCTAAGGTTGGCAGCACTCTTGGGCTGCATGGTGAGAATCTCACCCTTAGCTTAAAAGCAGCAAGACATGTGGACTTGCTTCTATTTTGAGGTATTGCAGTAGCTCTGGACCCACCTTCCTCCCGGTGACTCACTACATGAATGACAAACAGCGGTAGGTGTGTGCAGTGTTCAGCTTTCCTGTGACTTGCAGCTGAAAACACTCTGATCCATACTCTAATTTATTTTGTTTTCAATTGTTCTCATTTCTCTCTAATTTATTTCTCCAATTTCTGTTCTTCAGATGGAAAGTATTTCATGAGAATGAAGTTTTTAAAAACATCCATGCCTGATAGATTTTATTGTGACATGTTTTTTCATAGACTGGTCAGACAGGAGAGATTTTTCTAAGAGAACCCCCAACCCCCAGGATTCCTCACCCCTCTGGGGTGTGGAGCTGTGTCACTGCATCATGGAATGAATGGAAGACAGTATGCCCAGGGTTTGCTTGAAGACATTCTATGAGCTGGTGAAATGCTACAAAACCTTAGGTGCTCCCTGACAAGGCCACCCAACTTTCTCCCAACCACAGTTTTCCAGGGTCTGGACTGCAAGGAGCCATCAGGAGAATCCAAGGCCCCAGAAGGGCAGAAAAGGAACCTGGGCACTCTCTGTTTCAGAGTTTCCTAACCAGCACTCTCAGAAAGGTTGAACCCAGTTTGCCAGCACATTCCTTTTTTTTTTTTTCTTAAAAGATTTATTTATTTATGCATACAAGAACTGGGGTGTATGCCAAGGTGTGGGGGGTGAGAGGATTCACCAGAGACAGAGTGGGGAGCAGAACAGGCGGATCTACTGAAGTACTGAAGTGCTGAGGGGAGCAGTGGGTGACACAGAAGAGGTCTGCTGTGCCGTGTGGGAAGCTCCCTGGCCCGGGATTGAACTCGTGCTGCAGTTGCTGCGAACAGCTTCGTAGTGCTGAGACTTAACCCCTTGTACCACCAGAGAGGCCCCCTAACTAAGTTTCATAATAAAACTCTGTCAAAAGTTGACATTACAGACTGAGGACTTTTAGGCCTTTTTATTTTTTGTACTATCAACTTTATTGAGATATAACTCACATACCATAAAATTCACCCTATTCCATACATTTTAGTTGGATGGATGAATTCTGTATTGTCTACTGGAGAATGTTCCTGCTATCTCTTTTGACCTCATAAATTTCTTTTTCTTTTTTAGTCTTTTTTGTTGTTCTTGTTTGTTCCTTCTGTTTTAGGAAAGGGCTTTGGCTGGGATTTGAGGGCTGGCCTGGTACAGCCACTCTCTAGTGACTTCTAGAAAGATCAGCGCCTGTGGGTGCCTGTCATTCTAAGCTGTAAACCAAAGACTTGATGTGCGCCCCACATGCTCAGAGGAGGAACAGGTTGGCTAGAGTAAGGGGAGCAGGGCGCATGGCGAGGATCTTAACATTAAAATGCTTGTTGTCAAGTCCTGATTTTTTACTCCTATGACCCTGAACATCTCCCATGGCCCCAGGAGTCACCATCTACATACAACACAAGTGGCAGGTGACCCTGGTGCTGGGCAAGGCAAATGCTGCTGCAGCCTCTCCGGGCTCAGCCTCCACACGTGCAGGGTGTGGGGCTGCACTCAGTGGCCTTCCAGAGTCCTCCGAGTTACAGTGACCCCTCGCTGCCTCTTTCCCTTGCTTCCTTTCACATCACAGCTATTTCCTCTTCTGCTGGGCAGGCTGGTCATGAACTAACACTGCTGTCCCCAGCCCGTGGATGGTGAGAACCAGACTCCTTCCTTCCCCCACTCAGCATGTGCCAGTCCCTGCTCTGCCTCACCCCACCACCGTCAGCATTATGCTCACACTCCTCAGCCCCTGGAGGGCTGTTTTCTTTCTGTAAAAAGGCACTTTTCCCTTTGGTGGAAATGAAACTCAATGACAACAAACACAAGTCCCAGCTGCTTTCATCTTGTGTTTACAAGACCATCCATGGTCTGATGGTGACCTTTCTACTTTTGCCTAGAAACCTGGGAAAACCGTGGCTGCCATCATCCAGGACATCCATTCCCAGAGGGAGAGGGACATGTTCCGGGAAGCAGACAGGTGAGGCCCAGCCCTCGGTCTCGGGGCAGATTCCAGGCAGGAGGGACACTCTTTCTCATTCTTAGGGGTATTGAGTCTTGCTGTGCTCTGCCTGGCCCAGCCCTGTCCACCAGCCTGTCCAGGCCCTACTGCCCTTGTGCCCAATGAACAGCATCAGGCCAGCCCAGAAGTGCCGCTCGGGTTAAACCTCAGTGAAGTGCAAGACGCTTCCTCTTAGCTGCTCCTTGTTTGTTGGAAAGAAATGTTGGTCCTTGATCCTTGGTCCTTTGGGGGGTAGTCTACACTGTGGCTAAATGTAGCCTGGAAGTGAATGTGCACACATGTTCTATTTAGAGCCAGTTACTGATTTTTCATGAGCTGAGTATAGCTATAAGACTGTAGATGGTAAAAAAAAAAAAACCACCAAAACCCAAAAAACAATTACATGAGCTGTGACGCACTCTGAACATTGAATGCCCTCAGTTTTCTAAGTCAATTCTTTCAGCTGACATCGGACCCTTTTGCCACCCTGGGGTAAGGTTTTACCGCTGACACTGCCCTATGGAGAGCCCCCATGGATTGTCAGGGTGGAAACAGCAGGAGCGGTGCTTGGCCTGCGTGTTCTCTGGTTATCACGCAGGCCTGCCACAGACGGCGCTCTCGTCTCATGTACAGGACGGCCCAGGCTGTTTCCCCAAGACTCAAAGCTCAAGGCAGCCTGACCCTAGAGAGCCAATGGCTACAGCGCGGTGTCCCCGTCAGCGAGAGCTGACTGGTGTTTGGGAACCGACCGAAAAATTGCTCACCCTTTCAGAATATTGGTACCTGACTCAGGTTCCCTGCTTTTGGAGTGTGTGTGTGTGTAGATATTTGGGTTGGGGAGCTTTGTTTTACCTGCGGTTGTTTGGTTTTTTCAAAGCCGTGTATAAGACACAGCGTGCCCTCAGTCTTGTGGCAGAGTGCGTGTGTGGGTGTGGGGTGGATGGGGTCTCAGAAGTCTCTCTTGGAACCTGAGGCAGGTCAAGGGTCCTTTTCTGGGTTTCAGATTCTTCATCTGAAACATGAACTGATAAAGCTCCAAGGGCTCCTCCAACTCTAAAATGCCTTCCTAGTTCCTTGTTTTTGGACTCTCTGAGTCCATCCGTCCCCCTCTTCCTCCCTCCAGTAATTAGCATCACTCTTCCGTGCCCGAGACCAAGACCGGAACAAATTGAGGTGAGAAATTAGCCAAAATTGGCCAGGAGGTCACCTTTATTCCCAGTGTGACCAGGTAGAGGAGCAGCTTCAAGTCCTGCGGCCAAGAGGCAGCTAGGGAGGGGGCGCAGGCTGGGCATGGGTAGCCTTGCCCACCAGACTGGGCCAGGGCAACCTCATTCTATCCCTACACCAGGAAGAGAATCCTGGGGTGGGGTTCATTTCCGAGAGGAGGGAAGATGGGACTGAGTCAAACAGTCCAATTATTCCCCCAGTCTTGGGAACAGAATGAGCAGAGTCGAGCGCTGGGACTGTGCTTAGGGAAAATCCCGCCCCCTTGAAGCCTGGGAGGGGGCAAAGGTGGCAGCCTCTCCAGTCCCATTCTCTGTGTGGTTGTGGTGAAGACGGGTGGCAGGGTGGGGTTGCCAGCACAGCACTCTGCGCTCTCCGGGTCTGTCTGGTGTGGGGGCTCCAGGGAGGGATGCAGACTCTAAACCCTGACTCTTTGCTCCCACACAGATACGGCCCAGAAAGGCCGCGGTCACGCAGCCCCGTGAGCAGGTCCCTCTCCCCGCGCTCCCACACGCCCAGCTTCACCTCCTGCAGCTCTTCCCACAGCCCGCCTGTTCCCTGCCGGGCAGACTGGGGCAACAGCCGGGACTCCTGGGAGCACTCTCCCTACACCAGGAGGGAGGAGGAGCGGGACCCGGCCCCCTGGAGGGAGAATGGGGACGACAAGAGGGACAGAATGGACTCGTGGGCGCACGACCGCAAACACTACCCCAGGCCGCTGGACAAAGGGGAATTAGATGAGCGACTGGAAGGAGGGCGGGGCCACCGAGAAAAGCACCTGAGGCCTGGGTCCCCCAGCCCGCTCCACCCTGCCGCCGGCTACAAGAGCCGGGAAGATGGCTACTACCGGAAAGAGCCCAAAGGCAAATCGGACAAGTATCTGAAGCAGCAGGATGCCCCTGGGAGGTCCCGGAGGAAGGACGAGGCCAGGCTGCGGGACAGCAGAAACCTCTACCCCGACGAGGAGGGCAAAGAGGACGGGCTGGAGCCCAAGGTCTCGAGGGCCCCGGAGAACACCAAGTCTAAGCAGAGTGAGAAAACGAGAACCAAGAGACCTGACAGAGACCAAGACGGAGCTGATGATAGAAAAGACAACAGGATGCCTGAGAATGAGGTAAGGAAGAACGTAACTTGCGTAGAATGCTGATGAATTTTTGTGCGTGAAGGAAACTTCTTGACCGCTCACGCCAGGTGGGCACTGTGCTGAATACTTTGTTTCAGTCAAGCCATTGACTCCTCACACAGCCCTGTCAGGTCATCATACTAATCGTGCTTTTATTACTGTAGATGAGGAAACTGAGGGGCAGTGCTTGCCTGAGTTGCCCAAGGACACACAGTCGGGGAGTGGCAGGGCTGGACTTACGCAGGGGTGATCTGCTGTGTTCACTAGACGCAGGGGAGGGGCACGATGCCAAGGTCGCCCCTGGTCCTGTCTGTCCAGGCTGGAGTGGCCGCAGGTGTTCGCATGCACAGACTCTGCTGTGGAGATTACACCTTTGGTCCACTCTGCCCTCGCTCCTGCCAGAAGTACCCACCAATCCCAAGGCTTTCATGAGCCGCAATAAGGGCGAGGCCACCACCACCCACTAAATTATATTGGGTGCCCAACCTTGGTGTGTTTCTCTAGACACCATGTACCGTGTTTTACTTCTCACTGTAATAAAAGTGCCTGGCGGTTGGCTGGCACCTTTCATCCAAGCGTCTGATGGGGTGACAACCTACTGCTTAACTTCGGTTCACACAGTGGGTCACCAAGAGAACTCTGGGTACCAAGTTTGGCTCAGACTTCCTTCCTGCCAACACTACCTACATTTTTTTTTTAAAGATTTATTTTATTTATTCATACAAGCTGGGGTACAGGCCAGAGGCATGGGGCGGCGAGAGGGCTCACCAGAGACAGAGTGGGGAGCAGAATAGGCAGATCAGAAATACACTGCTGAGGGGAGCAGCGGGCGAGGCAGGAAAGGTCTGCCGCGCCATGCGGGACTCTCCCCGGCCGGGCGTCGAACTCGAGTCGCTGCTCCAACAGCTCTTAACCGCTGCGCCACCAGGGAGGCCTGACACTGCCTACATTTTAAAAGTAGGGGGAGCCTGCTGAAAAAAAAAACAGTTTTTTAGATCCTTCATGCCCTTCTCAAAGTCAGCCACACTTCTTCCTGACAGGCACAGGAGGGGAGCCCAGGAGATAAGATTAGGGAAGTGGGGTGGAGTGGGGTGGGGTGGGAAGGACCTCCTGTGCCTTGCTGAGGGTTTGTGCTAAACCCTGAGCACCTGTGAACCAGCAACATCTATAAGAGAGTCTAAGTGTGGAGGGGCTGCAAGATGCTGTGAGTCGGTGGGCCAGTGTCTCAGGAAAAGGCACATAGGGGCGGGGGCTCAGGCCCTGCTCCCCTCTGCCTTGAAATGGGTGCGTGTGATCGCAAGGCTCATGCAGGGCTTTCACGGACTCGTGCCTTGGAGAAAGGCGCCCTTAGAAAAAACGCCTGTGCTGGAGAAGCCGGTGTGTGCTGCTCAGGACTTGAAGGTGGCTGAGGCCAATAGGACACCCAACCCTGACCACAAGACCACGCGAGGAAGGAGGAAATCAAGAGGCACTCCTCCACGTCGCCAGAAGGGGCTGGATGTCCAGAGAAGGGGAGCCAGGCAGGAGACGCAGACTAGGTCATGTGAGTGAAGCTCCAGCAGAGAGATGGGACCATGGCAGATGGAAGACAGGGTGGACATCTGTGTGTTCGGGACAGCCCACCACTGTCCATCTCTGCTCTGTGCCCACCATGCGGGAAGGCGGACCTGTGCCATCAGTTCTCACATTGCTAAGTGTCAGAGCCAAGTCAGGATCTCTATATGAAGTTTCCCTTTTTTGAAATTGTACAGACCAAAACATGTCTGTGGTCCAGATGTAGCCCCCAACACAAATAATGCATAGGAGGGAGAAAGGAAACCATTTATGGTCAGTTCAGAGTCCAGACAGAGACCCCAGCATTCCCGCAGGCAGGTCCAAGCTCATTTCTCACTCTATGCATTCTAGTAATCTCCATTCTCTTATTGCCCAGGGTCCGTGGAGCACATAGTACTGAGGCTCAGAGCGATTGAAAGCTGAAATGAACCCATATCCCAGTAGAAAATCATACTCATCAAGTCATTCCTCAAATGACTAAAAGAGTGTGAGTGTTACTGACTAAGGAGAGAGAGGCACATAGTGCTGTCAAAGCCTGTAATGAATCAGAGGATCCCTGGGTTAAGATACGATGATAGAGATTTTAATAAGCGGTGAGTACTCACGGGGTGAAAAGGAAGGAGAGCAGATAGGGGGAACAGTATGTGCAAAGGCCCCGTGGCTCATTTGTCAGCAGGGTCGTGTAGGTATATTTAAGATTTTTATCTTGTCCTGTTGTAAAGGGAAGCAAATGAAATAGTTGAATAGGAAGATGTATGAGGTTATGCTAGCTTTTGCATTTGGTAATGATCATTCTTGATTGCTTTGGGGAGAATAGATTTGGGGTGAGGTTACAGAGCAGAAGTAGGAGCCCAGTTAGGTGGTCGGAGATGAAACTGCTTCCTAAAATTTTAGTCCATTTGCTGATGTGGGCAACGGGTGCATATTGGTGGGTTTGTCTGTTCCCCTTAAGCTCCTGCTCTTAACTGAAAGCGATCCCGGGGCAAAGCAGTCTGCTGAGATGCACTGCCCTGTTTCCTGTGCTTGCAAAAAAAGGAAGAGCAGGGGTCTACCTGTGGAGGCCTTAGGCTGGGCCAGGCCTTCCCTGCCTCTCCCAGCTTAAGCTGGAGAGGATCCCTTTACTGTGTTAACCTAGGAGTATGACTGTAGGAACTGCTTGGGAAGTTTAAAATTTATTTTAACAAGGGAGGGCCATGCATGATTTATTCAGAGAGACAAAGAAAGAAAAGCATCATCCTTCCTGTGAACTGCGTCTTAAAACAGCGAAGTCACATGAAACACAGTTTGGGGAGCATGGCTCCCAGGACCACTGGGTGCGGTCAGCAAGGTTGGGCACTGAGCAACCTGAGTGGGCACCCACATAGACTATCACATCCATAGTGCCTGAAGTTTTATGCCCAGTGGACCTGATCTCTATAACTATGGGGTGGGGGGAACAGGGGGTGCATGGGGGAATCTGCTGTTGATAGAAGCTACAGCTTCTGGTGGCTGAAAAGGCAGCTGGGGAGGTTTTGAGCTTAGGTTAGCACAAAAGACTTGAGCAAAGTGTCTCATGGCATCTTCTGTCCCAAACACTGGAAAGAGCAAGGACTTGAGTATCTGAACTGTCATTTTCAGTCTGGTAATAAACTGGTTAAACAGTTGTCACAGAGCTGCTGTCCCAGCTGGCTCCTTTAGCTCAAGAGGTGTGTGTCTTGTAAGAAGTCAGAACTGGAGTTGTTTACTTTGAATCAACCACAGCCAAGAATGTTGAGAAAATGCAACTTGCCCTTGAGGAAGGCCAGGAATAATCATTGATTTGGTGCCCTAAGTTTGTCGTGGGAGGATATTTCCCTAAAGCTTTAAAAACAGGGCAGGCAAATTCTTCCTCCAAAGCATCAGATAGAAAATATTTTGTGCTACGTGGGCCTGGAGGCAAAGTTGAAGATGTTATGTAGCTACTTACATAATCATTAAAAAATATGACTATTTAAAAAAGTATGAGCAGTGTCATTAGCTCACAGAATGTATGAAAGCAGGCGTGTGGACGCGAGTTTGCTGGTCTGAGACCCTGATTCTCAAACCAAACTCCTGCTGTCAATTTCCCAGGCACAAACACTGACATCAGGGACTTACTTTGGGAGAGGGAATCGGAGGAAGGAGGCAAAAAAGAAAGAAGGCAAAAAGAGATGAGAGGATCACACCTCTCATTGGGTCACAACCTACTTCCTACCAAGAAGTGACCTGGATGTAATTTTTTCATAGCCAAGACAGATCTGTTGGGGACATATGGGCATGATAGGCCCCGGACCATAAGTTCACCTTTGGTTCCATCTATTCAATTTCTCTGTACAGGCTTCACAGCTACAAGAAAACACCCAGTTGGCCGGGGATTTCTGTCCCCCTTACTCATCAGGCCAGCTGTGAAGACATTTCTGTGACCATTTGTTTATGTGACCTTGGGCAAGTGGCTGAACCTCTCTGAGCCTGTTTTCTCGTCTGTAAAATGAAGATGCCGATAGCACACTCTCCGAGGGGTTTTGTGAGGATGCTGATGTATGTGAAATACACCGGCCAACGGGGGGCCCCATTGATGCCAGTGTTTTTCTCTCGGTGCCTCCTCTTCCCTCAGCCACTGCTCAGTGTTGATTCTTTTGTTCTGTTCTTCCTTTGGTAAGGTTGGAAGAGAGGGGCAGGAGAGCAAGGAAGAAAGCCCCCCACCAGCGGGCAGGCAGGAGGAAGAAACAGAGTTCCCAGAGACGGAAAACACAAGGACGAAGAAGGTAAAGTTTGTCCCGATGCCGCCTCACCCACATGACCCCCGCTGGGGGGGGCCCAGAAGCACTTTGCCCGGGTCGTGGACAGTCACTGAGGCCATCTTAACCACATGCCTGGGCTTTTCCTCACTCCCCAGTGACTTGGCTACGCTCATAAGAAAAAACATGTGCCCAAAAAAAGACTCAGGCTTCAGAGCCAGGCTCCCAAAATAGGCAGGTCCCTGGGGAGGGGCTGCAAGGGGTGGGGGTGGGGGGCTTCGGGCGCTTGAGCTGGAGCCCTGGCCTCAGCTGGCCCAGACCCTGGATTAACAAGACATCTACTGTGCTTGTGAAGATTATTTTACTTAATTAAAATGAAAGGCCCAGTTATAGTGCAGGGGCTGCCACAGCAAACAGAAAGTCACTTGGACTGGGGCCAGCTTTGTGTCTTTCTGGATCGGAGAGGCGGGTGTCGCTGGCAAGGAAGCTGATCTCCAAGTCTGGCTGCTGGGTCGGTGGGCTGCTGGGATGCCAGGGAAAGTGTCAGGAGGTGCCAAGTATGAGCCATGGCAATGGATGTGGTGCCTTTATTGAGCACTTACTGCATACTAGAGGTTGACACTCTCTGTGCAGTTTTCAAGATGGTGGATTAATCATCAAGGACTCACTCCAAATACTGTGCTGTTTGGAGCCTGGGCCTAGAGATGAACCAGTGATGTGGGACTTGATAGGTTTCCAGCTCCTCACTACACAGTAGTAGCTTCCAGGTACAAGTAAGAATGTTCCAGGTCATTCTGACTTCATGGGTCCTTTGGTTAAATTTGTGTCCCCTGGTTTAATACTGTGACCGATCCTTAGCCACCCTCTAACATGTGTTCTGCAATTTGGTTCAGGAGCAAGACTGGGAGAGCGGAAGTGAGGCAGAGGGGGAGAGCTGGTATCCCACAAATATGGAGGAGCTGGTCACCGTGGATGAGGTTGGGGAAGAAGAGGATTTTATCATGGAGCCGGATATTCCAGAGCTGGAAGAAATTGTGCCCATTGACCAGAAGGACAAAATCTGCCCGGAAATGTGTCCTTGTGTGACAACCACCTTGGATCTGGACTTAGCCAAGGATTTCACCAAGGAGGGAGTCAACGCCATTGGTAATGGGGCTTCAGAAATCATCCCCAAGTCACCCGGAGAACTGCCTTCTGCTTCCACGAGCTGCCCCAGTGACATGGACGTGGAAATGCCTGGCCTAAATCTGGATGCTGAGCGGAAGCCAGCTGAATGTGAGACGGGCCTCTCACTGGAGGGTTCGGATTGCTACGAGAAGCAGGCTAAGGCAGCGGAGAGCTCAGACGTTCGCCTGGCCCCTACAGCCCAGCAAATGTCTTCCCCCAAGGCAGCTGAGGAGAGGGCCCAGCAGCCCAGCCCTTCTCTCGATGACCGCAAGGCCAGGGGGACTCCGGAAGATGGGGCTCGTGAAGGCAGCCCCCTGGAAGACAAGCCCAGCCCCCACACTGGAACTGAGCTCCAAAGCCAGGCTTGCCAAGGAGTGTTGACCCCGGGTAACTACCTCCCCTTTTCTCATGTGCTTTTGGGTTGCCCGGACCTCTGCTCACCTGGAGAAGTGTGGGCATAGGCAGGCTGGACTGGACAGAGGAAGGTTTCCACTCGCGTTAGAGCTGGTGCAGAAAGCGAGCTGCTGAACATCTGGTGAAACTGTTAGAGCTCTCAGACAAGGGGTGCAAAGGAAATCAGATAGGAGGCCACGCGTTTTCTGAAAAGCAAACTGAGATAGAACAGACTGCTCTGAATTTCCGGGAGCCCAGATGGACTCTGACAGCTGAAACTGGCAAAAGTTTGTGTTATTAGCCAGAGGAGTTTGGGCTCCTGGGGGTCGCAAGCAGCCTCTGGCTCCTGCACAGCAGAGGACCGCCCAGGCCATTACTTCTCGAGGCCTGAGCGATAGAGGGGTGTGGCCGGTGGAGAAGGGAGTGGGCCCAGGGAGGAAAGAGGGGCTTGCTGAGGGGCGTGGCTCGTTCCCTTACTACTTCTTACTACTGCAGACCTGTTTTTCTTCAGGGCCTGGTGGTGAAACAAGGCTTGTCCTGGGATCTCCTCTGCCTCTCGTTGGAGGTGATGCACTGTGCCCAGCACTATGACATCATGAAAAAGAGTTTAAAATAGGCTGAGCCCTGTCCTCTCTGCCAAGTGGAAACTCAGAGCCATTAAGGGCTAAGGAGAGAGGCGGGGAGGAGGGGTGGCCCTCGACATTTGATATTCTCGTAGTAAAAATCCTGGCGAGTCACTGCACAGAGTTGGTGGCATATCAGGGGCAGAAACGGGGGGACAAGAGTCGGGGGCAAAACCTACAGCGAAAGGCTTAGAAACAAACATTTCAACCCAGTGCTTGGGGGCTAGCGCAGCTGGTAGTTGAGCTGGAGGCCGGGGCTGGCCTCCATGCCAAGCTGACCAGAGCTGTTTTCCACCTGCATGGATCTGAGTCTCCATGGAAACTGCCTTGAACTGCTTTCTGTCTTTCTGTTGCTAGAGAAACGCTGAGGCCCGGGCCTCGCCTCGTGAAGGCAAGAATAAAGGCGGTGCGGAATTTTCACCTTGCTCTGATTGAGTCCTTCCCATTTGGCAGTATAGGTCTCAACATGCACCGGGGCTCGTGGCTTATTAGCTTCCCCAGTGTTTGGAGTTCACATTTAATAACACTGCTCCACAAGCTTGCGGTGAGGATGGTGCTGCCTTTCGGCCAACCTCAGTGCTTCCGTGGACGTCAGCACAATTTTCGCCCTTCTGTAATTCTGCCTGCAGAGATGGGGTGATACTAAGTCCGGGGTGGGGGAAGCTGGGGCTGGTCATCCAGCCCACGGCTTCAGCAACCCATCCGCCTCCCCCCACACCCAAGGCAAAGATTTGCCAAGTTTTATTGTGTGTGGCATTCTTTTGGCAGTGGCAAAAGCTCTTAATGATAGCATTGTGGTTCTCATTGGCAGTCTGGCCCCAGCCTCACGTTATTAAGCAGTCCCAGGCATGATTCTCTGTCTCACAGTGCAAGAGCAGAACTGCAGAGTCTTTGAGGCAGGCTGTGTGTCATTGGTTCTTCACCCGGGCTCATGTTTTGCAGAAAACTCCAGGTACATGGAAATGAAATCTCTGGAGGTGAAGTCACCAGACTACACTGAAGTGGAGCTGAAACAGCCCCTTTCTTTGCCTTCCTGGGAGCCAGAGGATGTGTTCAGTGAACTTAGCATCCCTCTAGGTAGGTGACACACCCCGTCCTTTCTGAGAATCCACGAAACAGCAGTTCCTCAGCAGCATGTAAGACCCAGAGGGCCTTGGCCATTTCGCGTCTGTGACGTCTGACGCAGCCACCTGCATGGGCAAGGCGCTGTACTCTAACACACCCTGCGGTTTCAGTCTCCCATGGGGACCGGGGCTGCCCAGCGCTGCCCAGAGGCTGTGTGCCTTTCCTTCCCCCTTTGCCCCAGCCCTTCCCAACAATGCTGCATTTTCCCGCTTCGAGGGCCGGGCTCCTCTGAGGCAGGGATGCGGAATACACAGCACTGGGCGCAGACCCTGCGTAGTTGCCAGAGGAACACTACACAGAGGCCGAGTGTCTGTGTCTTTTCACTTACGGGGTGCGCATGGCCTCAGACAAATCGTTCTCAGAATTGGGGCTTTTGTGTTACTTTTCCCAGTCTCTCTCAGGCCTTTATTAACCAGATAGTTTAAAAGGATTAGCAGATAAATAAAAATAGGCTCCTCTTGGAGGCCCCCAGAGGGAGGACTCACCTCCCCAGGGAAGGCCGCCCAGCAAGGGGCAGAGTGGAGATGAGAGCCCTGTGCAGGGGGGAGCTCAGGGGGCCTGGGGTAGGGTGGGGGGAGTTGAGGGGCACAGTCAGACAGGAAATATGCAGGGAGTGATAGGTTGGGGATTCTGAGCCTTCTTTTCCTTGCCTAGAATATGGGAGTAGACCAGATACTGGGGTTTCTCAGTGCTGGCAGTGTCTGGAGCAGGGGCAGGGAGGGAAGCTAATAATAGAATCACCTATTGCACATTTTCCAAGAGGAGGGTCAACTAGAGGCTTAGGGTAGGGGGTGACGTTCCCTGGGAGCTTCTGACACCACTGCTAACCAGGCAGCCACACCGTCGGTCTTTGCGTGACTCAGGAGGGTTGAAGGCAGTGAGACGGGGGGGGGGGGGGGGGGGGGGGAGCAGCTGCCACGGAACGTGGGAAGGTGTCAAGGTGTCACAGGAAGCAGGAGCGGCCGGGCTGGAGATGACAGCGAGCACCTGCTCCCTCCTTCAGGAGTGGCCCGTCCAGAGTGCAGAGGCTCACCCTTCCCTCCGGAGTTCCCCTTTTCTTCCTTTGAGCAACTTCTCTAACCGTTTCTGTCCTCCAAAGGTACCATTTTCATGGAGTCAGATTTAGAGAGCAAACATCCTATTTTTTATGAGTGAGAAATGATCCACATAGCATCGAGCAGGCCCCCGGACAAAACTAAAATAGAAATGCTGGCCTGAGGCTGCCCGGCAGTCACCGTCTGTGGGCCCTGGTTGCTTTCGGCCTGGGAGAGTCACAAAGGCTGGCTTGCAGGAGAAGGGTGCACCGGTGGTTCACTTGTGCTTTCTCCATGCCCTCCTCGTTCACTGAGCAGCAGGATAGCATGGCCTGGTGCTAGGTACAGGTCTCATGTATCCGAAAATTTGGATGCTAATTGCAACTACAAGCAAAAATTAAGAAAACGTTCTGCAACTTCGTAATTTGTGCCTTTTTAAATTACTGTTCTCATTACAAAAAGTGCAAAAGATTACTGCAACAAAATTTGAAAATAAGAACCACAGGAAGTAAGTATTAAATGTTGTATCTCTTCCCTCCAGTCTCACCCCCCAACTCCAGTGTCATGCCCCCAACTCCACTGTCATACCCACAGATGGTTTTTCTACCCCCCAAAATAGGATGAGAGTAGGCACATAACGATTTAGAGTTTGCTTAACAGTGGGTCTTCATGCCACACGGGGAGAATGTACTCTTTTTAAGCACTGCAAATACTCGTCTCAAAAGATAATCCATAACTCACTTGTACAGGGGAACATTTTAGGATGGTTTCAGTTTTCCCCCGCTATTAAAATGCTCTCGTAGCCAAGACTTGACTTTTATCATTTGCCGTGCAGGAGTCTTCCCTAGGGCTTTGCATGTATCTTCTCATTTAGCTCTCTCGAAGCTCTTGTGAGGTAGGTAATCTTTTATTCCCATTTACAGATAGGAAATCTGCAGGGTTATGAGGCTCAGGCTCAGCAAAGACCCGAGTCAGGATGTAGACCCCAAGGCTCTGACTCGCCGAGCCGCTCCATGTTCCGCCACACCCAGATGTGCCGTTGCCTTTGTGCACGTGCCAGTGTTTCTGCAGGAGTGCGTCCTCGCTGGGGCTCGTGGGGCTCTCTCTGTTTGCATTTCAACTTTTCATAATGGCTGCTAAATTGCTCTCCAAAAAGATTATGCCAGCTTCCCCTGCAACTGTGAGTGCGTGTTCTCATTCTCCTTGCCAAAGTTGGATGTTATCAGCTTTCAATTCTTACCAGTCTGTTAGGAGGAAAATGGTACCTCATTCTTTTTTTTTTAATAGCTCAATTAAGGTATAATTGATGTTAATTATTGATGTAAGTGCACATATTTAAGTGTACGATTTGATCCATTTTGACTATGTGTACACCTGCGAGACCTTGACCACGATAAGAGAGTGAACTTGCTCCCCATCCCCCAGATTTCCTGGTGCTCCTGCATCCCCTCTCTCCCCCAGCTCAATCCCCAGGTCACCACTGATGTTATTTTTCCCTCTATTAGTTTGCAATCTACTATTAGATATAAAGGGAATCCTACAGTATGTACTGTTTTAGTCTAACTTCTGCCCTCCGCCTGATTATTTTGAGGTTGTGGAGTATATTGCTAGCTGGCTTCTTTTTAGTATGAGGAGTATTGCTTGGGAATATGCATGGGCCACATTTTGCTTATTCATTCATCTGTTGATGGGCACTTGGGTTGTTTCCAGTTTGGGGCTAATACAGATTGTACTTTTGTGCTCGGTGCAGTCTCTGAGACTCATCACCTCATTCATCTCCCAGAGAGGGTGAGGGTCTTATTTTCCACATTGGAGAGGTGAGGAAACTGAAACCCAGAGACTTTCCCAGCAGCGCCCAGCAAGTCCAGCTCAGAACTCAGCATTGCTCAGCTGAGACTGCTCCCCACTCTGTTCCTCCGGTTTGGGCAGCACAGAACAGCAAAGGCAATTTCTGGGCCGTGGTAAAGAGCACAGGCTATGGAACCTGACTCCCTGGGTTCAAACCCCAGCTGGCTGGGGATGAAGAGCTGCTAATGTAACCTCTCTGCTTGGCTTTCTGCATCTGTCATAGGATAGGACTAGAGGCCTGCATGTAAGGCTATCTTGAGGATGAAATGAATGGATTCTTGTAAGGGAGGGTTGTCTGTTGTTACTATTAGTACGTTAAATAGTACACCTAGTATGAGTCGTGCTAGAGACCTACTATGCTTCCTCTCACTGGGACTGCATAACCCTTTCTTTCATGATTGTTCACGACTGCAGCCATTTTCTGGGGCATGGGGGACTGCTTTCAGGCTCTTTCCCTACGGAGAGCAGGGAGGCAGAGTGAGGGGTGTCAAGGATGGGGCACACCTCCAGGAGGAAAGGGAGATAAAGTCCCATTGCTCAGGAGCTGGGTGGGCATGGAGGGGAAGAGCGTGATTCCTGTATTCCAGGGACCCCTCGAGCCTGAGCCTGCTATGGCCTCTCTTACCAGAACCAAGGGCATTGCCTGCAAAAGGCAAGCTCCCCTCACCCATCGCCGACTTTGCTTGGATGACAGTTATACCCAAGCCAGGAGCTATTATTAGAAGGCAAATGCAGTTTTTAATTATTGTACTTAACAGAAGCTGAAAAATGGGAGGACCGAATGGTTCCAGAACTCATCCAGGCTGTGGGAGTTTTTTCTTGATGCTGCCTCTCTACTTGGCACTCACATTCCAGAGGCTTCCTGAGGCAGTAGGGGCAAAGTCGTGCCCTCGGCAGCTCCCCATTACTCAGGGGAGTGTTTGGAGGCCTCTCTGCCCAACTGGGCTTCGCCTTCTCCAGCGCTGATGGCCTGGTATTGATTGGGGGTCACAGGCACCCCAGGGGAGAGTGGGGTTGGGGTTCCCTCAGCAGCCTGGTGAAAGAGTGAAGGATGGAAAATGGCAGCGAGCCGGCAAGTGGCCTCTGGGGGAATGTTAAAAATGTGTCTGGAAACTAATGTTTTTGGCACTAGGCAAAATGATAGGTGCTCCTTCTAACACCATCTGTGGCATGTTATTCCTATTTTACAGATGAGGAAACTTATCTCAGAGAGAGGTTAAGTAATATACCTGCAGCCACAAGTGTAAATAAAAGAATCATGTTGATGTGACTCTAAATCCACTTCTATTTCCTTCCACTATACTGCAGTTTCCAAGTCTCTCGCTCTTTTTTTTGAGCCTTGGTTCAAATGAACTCTCACCCAGAATCCCACAGATGGTAGTTGTCTTGTTTGGGCTGAAAGGGCCCTGGCTCCATGCTCTCTGGAGGCTTTTGAGGCAGCTGCACCCCTTCTGGGGGGCCCACGACGGGAGCTAAAGGCCTCTTGGGAAACCCGAGGATGCTGGAGGCCTCAGTGGGGGTCTGCAGTGAGAACCCCAGGGCTTCTTCCTGACACCACCCAGGTGGGGATCCTGTAGGGCTGGGTACTCCACAGAACCTGTGGCTCTGCTCCCCGGGGCCTCCAGGTGTGCTTCTTCTGTTCCAGTGTGGTCTCTGCTCTCTGCAGGGCAGCAGCCAGAACTGTTTCACAGGAACAGGCCAGAAGTGGGCCGTGCTTTGTGTTTATCTGCCAGCCCACAGCCAAGAGCCAGGGCCTGCGTGGGGTGGAGGGGCCAGCTGGCTGACCACAGGCGGTGCTGGCCCCCCTTTGCAACAAGGCGGGGCAGGGGGAGGAGAGGAGGGGGGCCTCAGTCTCCCTTGAGTGAGGCCCCCTGGCTTCTGAGAACCGCTGTTGTCTGCTGAGGGCAGGACAGCTTGCAACGTGGCAGTTAGAAAAATGAGGAGGCTGCGTCTGCCATGCCCCAACCGCAGGGAGCAAGCAGTCCGGGCAGGCCTCCAGGCTCCCACCTCCCCTGGGCCTGCTCCTCCACCCTGAGAAGCGGCTTTTTTGCAATGAAAACAAAAGTTGAGATCGCAAGTCTAGGCTGCTTCCCTGGGACGGGATCTCCAGTGCGCTCAGCTCAGTGTCACGGGGACGGGAGGAAATAAGTCCTGGACTCGTGGTCACACACAGCGCTCTGAGCCCACTCGGGCCTGCCCGTGTGGGTACCTGGTCTCCTCTGTCACCCCAAGAACCTGCTTTTCCCTAGCGCTCTGCTCCCAAGCTCCTCTCTCCCTCTGCCCAGAGCAGCTGCCCCTGCCGAGCCATCTCCACCCGAGGTGGGCAGCAGATTGCCAGGCCCAGGGTATCGTGTCGGGGCCTTGTGCCAGGCCAGAGCCATCCTCTCCTTCCTTCCACGGGGCCCTGCTTCTCACAGCCCTCACCACCTCTTAGCTGGCACGTGCGGAAGGCAGGTGTCCTCACCGTCGCGGACGCAAGACCTGAGGCCTAGGAAGGGTTCGGCCACCTCTCCTGGTTGTTCAGGTTCTTGGTGCCTGGTTGGTGCCCTCTCAGACCTGGCTCTTTCCCCTCTGCTGACCTTGTGTCCGAGGGCAGAACTGTGACCCCGAGGCATCTTGGTGGGGGCTGCAGAGCCCCCCTCCCTTCAAGGATGACTCCTCTGGGCCGAGACACTGCCTCCTCTGACTGGTGGGCCACTGCTTCTTCCCTCAGAATTGAAAGGCCTTTCAGTGAAATCGGACTTCATTTAATGAATCGCAGGTACGATGAGCTGATGGTTCCTACAAAAATACTAGAGAGAGATGGGAAATGTTTGTGTAATACTGTTACCTGAGAAAGGGGGGCAGAAAGCTCTGTGCCTAGGGGGTGAGCCAAACTGACCCCCAAAAGGCTCTCCAGGTGCCTAGCATGGATTGCCTGGGAGCTCCTTCCTCCCCCTTACCCAGAAGCAGGTTGCTGGTACGACAGCCTGGACCTGGTTCCCAGCGCACACCACTCCTCAGCTGCACTTCCGCCTGTGAATGGGCTAGGAGCTGTCCTCCCCCAACCTGTTTTGTCAATAAGGAAACTGAGGCTTGGAGAAGCTGGGTAACCAGCCAAAGTCAGCAGCTGGGGGACTGACACCCTTTGCTCCTTTTTCCACCGGATAGTTGACAGCGCCACCAGGGTCTCCCCGCCTTCCTAACGGCCCACCTCTCCATCCCCATCCTTCTCAGGGGTAGAGTTCGTGGTGCCCAGGACGGGGTTCTACTGCAAGCTGTGTGGGCTATTCTACACGAGCGAGGAGATGGCGAAGATGAGCCACTGCCGCAGTGCCGTCCACTACAGAAACCTGCAGGTAACGTCCCTGCTCGCCAGCACATGTGGCCTCTGCCGCCTGTTTCCGGGAACTACTGTCTCCTGCCACCTCCCAGGCCTACTTTTCCTGGAGGCCTGGCCCTACCAGGCTGCTCCACGCGGCTGAGCACACATCTCCAAGTTAGTGCTTGCACCTTCTGTTTGGGCTCGAGTTTTCCATGTTTGTACCACCTGAGTAACTTGTTAGCGGTCACTCGGCCCACAACTGGGGCTGACCCTTTGCACAAGGCCTGGGTGTACCTGGTGCAGCAGATGTTTCTCTAGGGTTCTCTTCCCTTGTGCAGGTGCCTGTTTGCTGGAGTAAAAGCCACTATCACATTCTATTTAAGTGTCCATCCAAATCATGATATTTATCACAGCTCTTTATCACTGCACCAGACATTGTTCTTGGCACTGGGGACACGTTGGCAGAGAACAAAAGAGGCCGACCAGAGTCCCTGCCCTCTGCATGGAGCTTCCCCTCTAGTACAGGAAACAAGCCTTTAGTAAAAGTTAGGTTTTATAGTCAATTAAGAGGTGATCTAGAAGAAATACCCTCTATGTCCTATTTCACCCAAGTTAAGATGCCAGCCATTGTGAGACTCCATTATTTCTAGGTAACAAGGAAAAAAAAGGTTACAAATTTGACAGTGAGGCTCTATCAACCATAAAACACATCCCAAGTTCAGAGATGTGTCGAAAAAATGTGTTAACATCCATGAAACGTGCTTATATGTTCTGTGCCATACACCTGACATGTAACATTAGAATGTGGTTTTCATCATGAACTTCTGGTCTAGGCTGCAACAGAAAGCGTGGTCCGTCAGACACCCATGAGTCAGTATCGCATAGCACCCCCTGTTTTTATTACAAGGAATCACAGTAGTTGTTCAACATGTGAGGCCTCAGCTCAGGAAGCCCGTCCCCATGGCAGTCGCCTCACTCCCAGCAGGCGTTACTGCCATTTAAGTTGTCAACAAGTGCTTCTTAACCAGGGCAGGGGCTGGGGCTGGAACCACCTGACAGTGTTTTGAAAGCGTATGTAGTAATAAGAATTTGGGGACACCCAAGAATTTGTTATGTGAGAAAGTCCTGCAAATGATTCAAATGTGCATCCCTAGTTCAGTATACCTGATGCGGCCCAACTCTCTTGTTTATGGAGGGGGAACCAGGGTTGGAGAAGGATTATCATTTGTCCACAGCCTGGAGATGGTCAGTTACCAGCCCTGGGACCAGATCATCTGATTCTTAATCACTTGACTCTTTTTACTCTACTAAGCTGCTCTGCCAACTGAGGCCCGTAATGCCGTGTCCTGGGTCACTCTCTGCCAGGGACTGTCATTGGCTCTGCCCAAGCTCGAGTAGTCGTTTACTTGCTTGACTGCTTGACTTCTCTCCAGACAGCAGCTGCTCTGTGACAGGAATCCAGGGGACCCGGGACCCAGGTCACGTCCTCCCTGGGGGAGGACACTGAAGCCCAGATTTGGCCAGACCCAGGGTTCAGACTGGGTTCCGCAGAGCCAGTTGAGGGCAGCTGTCTACTGGTGCATCAACCCCCCCCTCCCCCGGCAAGACACAACCTACAAAATGACAGCGCTGTTTAGGGTCACAGACGTCATCCGGTCCTGTTCATACCAGTTGGCATCTTTAAAAATGCAGCTTCCCGGACCCACTCCACACCTGCTAATTCATTCTCTCCAGGGCTGGGCTTGAGTTTAAAAAATCTTTCCCACAAGTTCTGAACCTTTCGTCTCCTCGGGCATTCTCAGCTGGGTTGTGTAGCCTCCAAGGACACCTCACAGCTCAAGGTCACCCAGCAAGCCAGCAAGAGTGTACACTAACCAGGGTCTCTGTTTTTTTTTCTGTATTTTTTCCAGAGCAGGGGGGGCTTTCTGGGAAGACCCCCGCAGACTCCCTCCCACGGCAGCCTGAGCCACTCCTGTGGCCCCAGCCACGTCAGGCCAGACGCTGGCTAAGCCCCGGCCCCCCCGACGCAGCTCAGGTTCCCTGCTGCACCTGTCAGAGAGCTGGGAGCCTCACCGCAGGCTGTCCAGACAGGGTTTCTGTTGGGGGCCCACACACCCCACCCCAAGTTACACATGTGAGAAGTGAAGAAGCCAGACCCAAGCAGCAGGTGCTGGCTGACACCTAGGTCCGGCAACTTGTAAACTTAGCAGCCGCCATGAGGCCTCGAGGTGGAAGTCAGGGATTGCTCTTGGAGGCAGGGGGCAGGTGGGAGGTGTCTCTCTGCTGTGCTCTACTGCTGGTCACGGCTCTGAGAACCCTCTGGAAGGATCTGGAACTGGCAGGGCCAGTGCTAGACAGGGGTGCCCCTGGCCCCAGGTCCGGAAAGCAACGTGCCCACACACAGCCGCTCGCCCCTCGCCTGCCCGAGCACGTTTCCCTTCCCTGAGCTGAGAAGAGAGACACCACCCGCTCGGCAGCCTGTCTCCCGGTCAGGCTCCCCCAGCCGACCCCGGTCTCTGCTGGGGGCCCCAGGTACCCCTGGTCAGCCTGCACCCCTCATCTCTTCTCTGAGTCAGCCTGATTGGGAGTCTTGGGGCTGGAGAAGATGAGTGAGTTTCTCACTCGTGGGAAGGGGCACCATTGCAGAGGGCTTCTCTGTGCCAGGCTCTGCTAAACACTTTGCCCCTGTCTTGGACGTTACAGCAGCTGGTGTCTGTAGATACCATTATTACCCTCATTCTGCAGAGGCCAGAGATTCAGGGCAACTTGCCTGCTGAGAATCTCCATTTAAGCCCAGGTCATCCGACGGCAGAACCCACACGCGTGACAGCTATGCCGGCCCAACCTGCTGACTCCTAATCCAGTGCCCGTTGCCCCTGCAGCCCTACAGTTAGAGTGGGGCTCCCCAGTGGGGTGCCTCCCTCTGTCTCACTGCACTGAATCAGAACCCCAGGAGTGACCCATTGGGCAGGGCCTCCTCGGGGCAGTGGGAGTTCAGGACAGGGTGAGGTGGCCCCCAACTGTGGGGCAGATGTCCCTGCGGGACTCCCAGGACACGCCGCGGCCAGCCTGCCTGGCAGGACGCAGGTTGTGGAGCCTCACGTGTCTGGCTGCAGTTTGGCCTTTCGCAGTTGCTGTCAGACAGGGCTTCTCTCCTCCTGCCCTTCCGCCTCCTAGAAAGCTCTCCCCCATCTGCCTGTTACACATGACGGCTGCCTGGATTTAGGGGCCCTTTCTGGAAAACAAATCGAGTTGCCATGAGGATTAAACGTGTTTATGTAAGGAAAGCAGAACAGCACGTGGCGCGGGGCTTGCTACCGCTCGCGTCTGTGTATTCCCCACACGAGACGTGCCTCGCTGACACACCTGCAGGATGCGGGACCGGGCACTGGCTATAGGGTCCGGTAGACCCGAGGAGCTGGGGAGGGGGGCCGAGGCGTCTCACTCGTTGGGAAGGTTGGTAGGAGGAGGGGGAGAGCAAACTGGGTAGGAGCCCAGTGGACTGTGGTGGAGAGCTGTGGGGGCCTTGGCGGTCGGCATGGTGGGTGCCATAGTTCTGAATCATCCACTGTGTTATAAACCAGTGTTACCTTAATAAAAAAAAAGTCTAAAAAAAGGTAGCAGGGGAAGGGCAAAGCCCACACGCCCTTTTCTCTTCCTGCCACCAAGTCACCACTGACCTCCTGTCCTCCTCTGTCCCTGTCTCCCCACCACAGAAGTACTTGTCCCAGCTGGCTGAGGAGGGCCTGAAAGAGACCGAGGGGGCCGGCAGCCCGAGGCCTGAAGACAGCGGAATAGTGCCTCACTTTGAAAGGAAGAAGCTCTGAAGGACACCCTGCCGCTGCTGCGAAGGAAAGGAGGGCCTGTGAAAGGGGACGCCTGGCCTCCAGGGCAGGAGCTAAAGCCCTGGGGGAGGGGACCCCAGCAGCCGCCAGCCTGGGCTTGCTCTGTGAAAATGCCCTGGAGGTGTCCTCTTGGGGTGTTCTGCCCCCCTGAGGGTTGTCAGCTCTGTCCCTCTTGACTCTTGTTTCCTTCAGACAATCTTGCAATTAGCTTCTCTCTCTTCTTTCCCCTGCACCCCTCCCTCCTCTGTCCCCCCTCCTGTGCCAAGGGTCATTTCCTTTTCATAAAATCCAACTTCTCAGGGATTTTTCATTGCTTAAGTTCTTGATGGGATATGACAGTCGGGCCAGGCTAAGTCATCCAAGAAAGAGAGTTCACAGAAACTCAGAGTGTTGGCGGTGAACCTGGGGCGGCTTCTCTTCCCAGCAGCACAGGGGGAGCACGTGCGTCCTGCCGGCCTGGAAAGGGGCGCCCTCCATCACCAGTCAAGAAACACTGGGGTTCCTTTAGCCGCACCACCTTTTTGGGAATGACTTTATTTTTAATGACTCCTTCATCCTCTCAATTACTCTGGAAGTCTGACAGTTTCATGCCTTAAACTAAAATTAAATTACCTTCACGGGGGAAAAAGAGCCCTTTCCTTTGGAAGCTCTGGTACGTTCCTGTCACACTTTTTTCCCTCCTCTTGACTTCAGGAGATGCCAGGGTTTATTCTGTCCTGGACAATGAATTTGGTATTGATTCACTGTAATTAAAAATGAGAACAGAAGTGTCTTCTCCCTCCAGCTAAAACAGCAGTTGGTAAAGGCTTATGTTGAATGCTGGCCTCCTGGCCATGGGCAGCACTGGCTCGAGGGACACAAAAACAAGAAGTGGCATCTGTCCTTGACTTACCTTTGGTGCCTGCACCTGGCTTCCTGCAGCCTCACAGTGGAATGATTCTAAATGGTCCCTGGAGTGGGGAGAAGCTCAGGAAAGAGAAGAATGCAGGAAGGAAGAACAGCATTTGAGCGCTGGCTGTTTGAAGGTGGGCCTTTTCCAAGTTGGCAGAAGCTCAAGGTTGTCTCAGAGGTGACCCCTTGTGCAGGCTTTGATGTGAAAATGTTACCAAGGACAGACCCCTTATCCCCACGGGGCTGTCTGGTACCGTGGAGGTCAGTGCTTTCCGGCCTCAGCTTGGCTCCCGGTCTGCAGCCCCTCTGGAAGGGTTTGGGACAAAGGCGCTGGGGGAATGGGGCTCACCACAGCCACAGACAAGACCTCAAGCAGGTCAGGGGAGAGCCTGGGGTTGTTCCCACCAGCTGAGGTGCTCACCTGCAGGCTCAGCCCCAGGAAGACGGATCCAAAGGGATTTTTTTTTCCCATTTTTTCTTTTTCTAGTAGAGTATTCTATACATCCTGTCTTTTGTAATGATGCCAGAAGGGTAGACAGATGACCTTGCATTTTATCAGCGAGGAAACAGACACAGAAAGGATAAAAATGTAGAGTATAAAATGATCATGGGTGGACCTTGGGGCAGATGCGCCTGGCAAGGAGGCAACTGCTGGGGCCTGAGAGAGGGGTCAGGCAAGCACCAAAAGCAAATGGTCCAGCCTGGACCTGTGTGGTGAGGAGAGGTGGGAGGAGGCAGAAACCTGAACCTGGCCTCAGGTCACGTGGGGCCTGGAGTACTCAGTTCCCAGAAGGGAAGAGGCCTTGAGGATGTGTCTCGGCCCCCAGGGTTTTTACCCAGTTTCTGGACACCAGCTCTGCCACCTGTTTCTCAGAAAACCTTTCACTCCGTGTGTCTTTCATCCCCCTGAACACATCCCCCAGGTCCTTGACCTCCTCACCTGATCTTGCTGGGAAAAACCTGCTGCTTCCATCAGAGGATAGAGCTGTGCGTTTCCAGAGTGGCTGGCAGTCCCTCCCCCAGCAGAGTGGAAGCTGACTTCACCACTCATCCCCCCCCCAAGCGTTTCCATGGAAACTGGATGGCTGTTCAAACAGCCTCCTCCCTGAATAGTCTAAAGGCACCCTTGCTGATAGCCTGACCTTCTCTGTGTTGGGAACTTGGAGAGAGTCCCTGGGAGGGCGAGAGAAAGACTCCCCGTCTCATTCAATAGAGCTTCAGTTAAAAATCACTGAAGATTCTGTATTTGCGTGCGTGCGTGTGTGTGTGTATACACATATATATATACATATGTTTATATACATATGTATATACATATATGTATATATATACATGTATATACATATACACACATATACATATTTATTTCTATTTATTTTTATACAAGTCCATTGGCACGGTCCTTCACCCACTCTATGATTTGCACTTTTTATTCCTATGCGTATCATACACAATGCAGTGTTAGAGGCAATGAGGAAAATATTGATTTATTTTTTAAAGCTTTTCCAGTGTTTGTCAACCATTTCAAAGTATCTCCCCAAAAAGGTTGTTCAAGAGTAGCTGCTGTGTTGAGCAACAGAGAGATCTGTACCCTGAGCTAAAGGAACAGAAGGCTATAGAATTCTCTTTTCACCATAAACACCGGAGTGAAGCATAACCAGACAGTGTTCCCGACGAGTTAGTAATTTGGTGTTGGAATGAGCAGCAGCCATAATGTCAGGGCTTCCTCTTCTTGGACAGTCTGAGGCCGTGATCTGGTAGCTTATACTTGAACTGGACCAGACTTTGTTTTTTGAGCTTATGAGAAAAACAAAAAAACAAATGCTAGTTAATTTAAGTTTGAACTTGTAAAGTTTTGGAATGTGTTGAGTGTCCTATAAATTGTCACCACTTTTCCTGATCTGTGTAACTGACCGCAAGTGTTTGTTTTTACAAAAGGGAAAACATGATTTTTAATAAAGAGAATTTGAAAGCTTGTGAGTGAGTAGCTGGGTGTCCTGCAGGGGCCCCTCGGCCTTGGGCTGGAGCAGCTCACTGAGCACAGAGGTTGGAGTTTGGTCCCTCTCTGAATCTGGAATGTTGTCAAAGGGTTGAAGAGAGACGACACACAGCTTTGGCTGGGGGCTCTGGTCAGGAAAATCCAAGATTCTCAGGGATGAATCCCCAGAAACACTGAGCCAGGAGAGTGGGGAGCTGCATTCCCTTTGGAGACTCAGATAGAAAATTCTTTGGCCTCTTTTAAACCCTTGTACCCAGTGCTCCCTGGTCTTCTAGAGATTGAACCCTGAACTCTGAATCCAGCACCAAGGCTGGGCCATTTCTGGGGGCAGCATCCGCTATAAGGGTGAAGATCAGTGGCCATGCCTAGCCCTGGTGCTTGTTAATCCTGTGACTTTAAGTCCGGCTTCCTTGGGTTTAAAAGGGGATGATGGCACTGGGAACAACTGAATCACCTCCCCAGTTGTTTCAGGATTCAGAGAATTGCTGGTGAAAACTCTTGTTTGCTGCAAAGTGTTGAATCATGTTTATTTCTGAAGTCTGTGCTTTGGACATTGCTCCAAATCTCAGTGCTTCTTAAGTTCTTTCTCAAGCATTTCTTCTGGCAAAACAATGCCAGTCTCCTAGGCCCAGTTGGCCAGTCCGCTGAAAGGCCTGGAAGCTTCTCTGGGTCCTCCCCTCTTGTTGGCAGTTCTCCTGAGTCAACGGGAAGGGGCTGGGCAGTCTGGCCCCAGCGGGCAAAGTGAGGGGGGCTGCCTGTAATTAGTGGGAGCAGATTGTAGATCTGAGGAAAGTTCCAGTTGAGCCTGTTGCTGCTCCCCTGCCCCACCCCCAGCTATTGCGGCCTGCCCCCGGCTGCACTGAGGCCTCCAGTTCCCAACCAGCAGGGGTGGAGAAACATCCTTCCCTCCAACTGCTGGCCGCCTGCCAGCTGGCCAGAGTGGTGAATGGGCCTGCAGTGGATCCTGCCGCCCCAAGGACGCTTGGGCTGCCCCTGGGGCCTACAGCCAGCTTTTCACCCCATGGCACAATCCTCTGGGGTGCTCGGCACCATATCTTCTATAAGGTGGGCCCCTTGGGGATTCCTGCGAGGGAACCCCATGAGTGCAGTGCCCCCTTGCCTGGCTGTTCCCATTTGCTCTCTGGCTGTTCTCTGGGCTCAAGAACTTGGTTCTGAGGCATTTTACTGGGCTGAAGCCCTGACATTCAGAACCAGTAAGTACTCGTGCCTCTCCTTGGGGTTCAGCTCGACTGGCCTGGCCTGGCTCTGCCATGGCCCGGGAGCTACTTGCTCCTCACAGCGCCTCACTGGGCCAGGCTACTTAGATACTAACCCCAGCCCCCATCTGGCCCAAGACCTCTGAGCATCTGTTGAGTGTTGGCCATCCCCCCAGGCAATGATGGGGCATCTGGACTCACTCCCTATTCTCTTTTCCCACCGTGCCAACCCTACAAAGCAGCGTGTCCTAAGTGGGTTCCAAAATTGTTAGAACAAGATGGCCCCAAAGACCTCCCGGCCCTTCCTTTTGCAGGTGAGAACACTGAGGCCCGGAGAGGGAAGTGGCTTGCCGGAGACTACACAGCTTTTAGTATAAGGTAAGACTGGAATCCCCATCTCCTGGGTGGTCCTGCTGTGGACTCACATGGAGGGAATTTCAGGGTCGTTCAATTAGATTAGCTCATTAACTTTCCAGGTATAGCTGGACTTTGGCACTTAAAAAGGACTCAAATGACTGATTCTCATGCTTTGTGTGCATCAGGACCACCCAGTGTGCTTGCTAGAAGTAAGGGTTCCTAGACCTCTCCTTGGGGATGCTGTCTCAGTGATGGGGAGCCCTCGGGTATTTGCTTGTAGCCAGTTTTGTGGGTGATTCGACGCAGGTGGAGTCCACTTCTCACCCATTGAAAAGCTCAGCCTCGATGTCAACCAAGGGCTTGCCCAGCAGCTCCTGAAATAGAAGAAATTTTACTCTGCTGGGAGTGGGAGAGGGTCAGGGGGTGGAGAGGCACGAGAGCCTGTAAATGGAGACTCCAGAATGAAAAAGGTGGGGTATGGAAAGGAGGCGCGCAGATGGAGATTGTGGGAGCTGGAGGTGGGGAGAAGAGGTGCTCATTAGACGGTATGGGGCCTGGGTCGGGATTCCTTAGCGGGATTTGTCCTAACTGCACTCAGGCAGAGTCAGTTTTCAGCGGCCCCTTTCTCCTCAGGTATGGCCGAAAGCATCATGGTCATTAAAGAGAGGCCTGGAGATCTGATGGCAGCCCAGCCCCTCAGGGAGGGCTGTGAGAGACAGCAGTCTGTTGGGGGACACTGGTGCCACAGTCTCAGGGAAAGGCATCCCAAGGGCCATGTCAGCACCAGCAAGGAACCCTGGGCGTCACACACACCTATCTCCTGCCCTCCTCGAGCCACCACTAATCCCAGTGTCAGTCCTGTGGATTCTTGAGTCGGTCTACACGCCACCCCTGCATCTTCGTGGGGATGTCCTCTCTTGATGTCTTCGTCGCACTGAGAAACAGGTAGTGTTGTTCTCCCGTTGTGGAGGGGGGGAGATGAGACTGAGAGAGCCAGTGTGGTTTGTCCAGGGTCGGGCCATCAGTAAACAGCAGAGCTGGGGTTTGAACCAGGGTCTGGTAACTCAAGCCACGAGCTTAATTTAACCACCACCCTCCACTGCCTGTCTCAGGGCTGGCTCTCTTGCTCCTCCTTGCTTAAGGGGGCAAATCCTCTGGATTCTGGGTCCCCGGGCACAGTGGGCTTGGGTAGGCCAGAGCTCCTGCTTCGGCTACACTTCATCCGGATACTTCTGACTGACCCCCTGATTATTAAATTCCTGAAACAGATCTCCCCAATATCTCCCCTTCTTAGAAAGTCACTAATGAAAGTGCCCCCATCTGTGCCCACACACTGCATTTCAGGAAAACAGGCAGGAAGGCTACCAGGGCCAAAGAAACATGCTGTTCCCTTTCCTCACTCAGGAGAGTTTGCCAGGGGAATGGGTTTGGGAAGTAAGAAAAGGAGGAGGCCTGGGGAGGGGGACTCAATTCCTCCTGATTCTGGGGTGGGGGGGAAGATAGCAACCCATTCTCTACTCCTGGGGATCTTGGGGCTAGAAGGGAATAGCAGAAGGGGTTTCCCACGCCCCCAGCATGCCATCCAGACTTTGCACTTTTAACCCCTCCTTCCCGAATGAAACTTTATCTTTTCTTTACCTGCAGCCACTTTCCAATAAGTACTTAAGGTGATACACAGCACAACACTGGCCATGCGTGTCCAGATTAAGCCAACAGAAAAAAAATTTTTTAAAGATATTATGCATGCAAGAACTGGGGTGTAGGCCAGAGGTAGGGGGTGGTGGTGGTGGTTAGAAGATTCACCGGAGACAGAGTGGGGAGCAGAACAGATGGATCCTCTGATATACACTGCTAAGGGGAGCTGTGAGTGAGATAGGAGAGGTCTGCTGCGCCATATGGGTTAGTTCCCTGACTGGGGATGGAACTCGTGCTGCAGTGGTTGCTGACAGCGTCACAGTGCTGAGACTTAATCCCTTGTGCCACCAGGGAGGCCCCCACAGAAAACTTTTAAATGAGGATAAAGGAAAGCTGGAGGCAGCAAGTATGTGAGCTGTAAGGACTGATGGAGTGGTGGTAAAAAAATGTGAAATGTGACTGGGAGCCTCCTGGAAGCCAAGGCAAAAAGAGGAAGTATGCTCCATTACATGTCTCTCCTTTATAATAGCACATCACAATTTATCTGGGGAAACTGTTTGACCTGACCTTATATTCTAAAAGTTTCCTGTAGAAATGTGCATGGTATGGGTAGAGGCACAGAGATCCTTGGAAAAAATCCTTAGGTAGCTGGTAACCTAGACATGGGCAGAGAGCGCAGTGGCAGCCCCTCTGGAGGGGACATTAGGATGGTTCCTGGTCTGTGTGAAGTGATTCCTGAGGTTCAGGTGAGCTCCCAGTAGTCAGGCCTGCCTCGCCCACCTGAAAGGGAGAGTGTTGGCTAGTTTCTGGGCCAGTTTGCTTTTTTCCCCTGAGCTTTGGTTTTCAAATTTCTCTTGTTACTTAGCTAAGTTTCTGGGAGTCACATCCATAATACCAGGAGGAGGCCTCTGCCACCTGACCACCCAGCATACCCACCTGACAACAGAATACTCTGGGGGGCGGCCCTGCCTGCCTAGGTTCTGGAGAAACCCTGCTGGTGTTTACTCTTTGGCCTCCTGCAGCAGGAGGAACCGGCCTGCCCCAGGAGGCACTGGCTGCCTGAGGCTGAGCCTGGGAACCACCCAACCCTATGTGATAAGGACCTGCCCTGGGGAGAGGGGGGTGCTGAGGTGCCACCGTTTGCCCACGAGATCCTCACCCTGACTGTCTGCGAGGCCAGGGGGAGAGAACTTTCTGGATCATTGCGGGAATCGGGATCCCTCAAAGTCCCTGGGGCAGATCCACGATGAACTAGCTTACTCTTTGCCTCACACCAGCGTCTCCTTCCTGTGCCCTCCATCTTCCCACCTGCATATTTGATGTGAGACTTGAGCAGGGACATGAGTTAGACATGTCACGGGGGGTGGTCCCTTTTCTCCTTCAACTCCCCCTGGCCCCACTGTTACGCATTACAGGCCTGGCCAGAGACGTGACCCCATTTCCACCCTCCCAGCCCCAGCAGAGCAGGCCACCACCTGAGGAAGACAAGTCTCTCGGGTGCATGCAGAGGGCCATCCCGGGGCAGGCCCGCTCGGGGTATGGGCTGTCCTCCAGGGTCCTGTTCCTCCTGGGTCACAGCCTGGCTTCAGCAGAGCGCCCCATACCCACCCCATGTCCGCCCACCTTTTCACCCACAGCCTCCCTTTGTGGCTCAGCCTCCTGGGTCCCCAGGCAGGCCCTTCTCAGCTGCTTGTTTTTGCGCATGCTCCTCCGGCTGCCCAGAACGCCCTTCCCCTATCCTACTTAGACACCATGGCTTCCTTCGCATTCCACGTAAGCAGTTCTTTCTTTAGGAAGCCTCTCTGACCTTCCCACAATGGACACTGATCCCACGCTGTGTCCCAATACACAGTTCCCTACTACACACACGCGCACACACACACACACACTCCGAGTCCTCTCTTTTATATCTGTCGTCAGGTTGCCTTGGGATCTGTGTCTAGGTGGGTTGTCCTAGCCATGCAGGCTACAACACAGGGGGCGTGTCGCGCTGCCCCCGTGCCTGCCACGGAACGGGAGCCAGTGACAGCTTGCTGAAGGACTTGGCAGCCCCTGGCCCATCCCTGGGACCGAACCCGGAGGTCTGAGCCCAGGTTTCTGCCCGGCCGGCCTCTGGCTGTAGGAGCAGAGTGTAGGAGCGCTGCCAGGAGGCACCGCCTCCCCATGGCTTCAGGCCTGGCCATCCCTCCCTCCCAGGTCCGGGGGTTGGCTCTGACAGTTGGTGACACAAGCCCTATTGATGTTGCCCAAAACGCAGCTTTAGAGCAGCTGGATTCTTCTGCAGCCACAGAGCTTCCTATGCCGCCTCATCAAGCTGTGTCCCCAGGGACTTCCTCTCTCCAAACCAATCTGTCCGCGCGGTAGCCAGGCCCACCCAGCTCTCAGGGACCGTCCCGGGCGGAGCTGGGAACAAAGCACAGTTCATGGCAGTTGCATCAACACTGGGTGGATGACCTGGGTTCACCCTGTACCTTAGAAGCCACGCCCGCCTGGTGCCCGCACCTAACCAATGCCTCCTGAACACACCCGGGCAGATGCCCGCCCCCTGCTTTCCTGGTGTCTAGGAAGCGATCTGCACTTAGGCCTATGACAGGGGTTTCAGAGTCTGGAAAGAGGCCTTGGTCTAGATTGATTAGCATGGCCAGATGATTAATAATTAAACCTGACCTGTTCCCAGCCACGCACGCACCCTGCAGCCAGGAATCGCCAGAGAGCAGAGCTGTGAAGGAGGCCTGGACGCTCGGCATGGGCCCAGCTCTCAAAGGCCACTGGGAATTAGGCCTCTTAAAAGTCTCAGGGTTCCTCCTTCCTACCTATGCAAGGTCCAACAAGTCCACCTCCTCATAAAGCTTTTCTGGACTTTTCCCATGGCTCTGAGCAGGCCTCGGGCGATTCTTAGGGTGCAGCCAGCCTTGGTGGCTCTGCCCTGGGTTGCGGTTTGCAGATCAGATTGGGCTTTGGCCCCACCTGTGTTGACTCTCTTTCCTCAGCTCTGCCGTGAGTCTCCAGAGCCTGGCTTCTCCCCTCTCTTTTTAATATTCCCATTGCCCGGTGCTCTGCAGGGCACACCAGCATGCCTGGCTGGTCTGGTCCTGGGGTGGGGGCACACTCAGCTCAGAGGTGGGAGCTAGTCAGCTGGCTGCATTCCACCCCCATCATGCGGGCCCCCTAAGTTCTCCTGAGGGTTCTTCTCCAGTCACATGAACCCTAAGATCCAGGCAGCTGCTAGACCACTTGAAAATTGAGAACCCAAGGATTCAGCTAGGTAGCCAAAGTGGGGCTCCCTCATCCCTCAACAGACTCATCCTTCTAGAATTTTCCTTACCTGTTCTAAGGCCCTAGGAAAGCATGAGCTCCTCCCCAGAGGGCTCTTTCCATCTTCCCTCCTCCTTCCAACTCCACATCTCCATAGAGCTAAGAGGCCTTTCCCACCTAGTGGAGGCTGCTCAGGTAGCACATCGTCCAGTCTTTGTGGTTAGTTTTCATTTGGGCAGAGTGGACCTTGCCAAGGTACCCTGGTCTCAAGCTAGTTAACCTAACTCCTCCCTGGGCTGCCTCCTCCGTGAAAAAGAGGCCATCATCAGGGCCCAGCTCCTCCCTCCTGGTGCCATAAGAGGTAGGACAGAAAGGCCTTGACCTATTCTTTAAGCTTGCATGCATGCATGCGTGCGTGCGCGTGTGCTTGTGTGTGTACAACTTCTGGAGAGAAGTATTCATCGTTGGGGGGTTTAAACTCTGAGCCTTCCCAGGATGCCCCGTATAGATAACATACTCATTTCACCCCTTGTTCTCTTGCTCTGGGCCTGAGAATTATTCCTATGGGATTATTCAAAGACTCTTTCCCTTCTCCTTTCTTGCCTAAGGAAATTCTAACTGCCAAGCATTTCCCCCTCCTTTCTCTCTTAGGAAGTAGAGCAAGCAGTTCGTTCTGCGGGGTTGGGCAGCCAGAGGATGGGGGCTGGAGGGTGGCCTTTAGGGATGGCAGCGGTTGAGTCCCAGAGAGAGGAGAGAAGGGAAGGAGGAAGGATAGGATGGAGAGGAGGAAAGAAAATGCTCTTTGGGGAAGATGTCAGGAGATTCTGTGGCATTTTGGTGGAGAGAGGAGAGTTAGGGAGGAAGAGAGAGATTTCTGAGCAGCTATAGCATACTGGTGAGTTGGAAGCCAAAAGAAATGGAAGCAGGGATTGAAGGATGTATTGCTATGGATTGCAAATTTGACCTCACTTAATGTTCTATGAGAGACCCAAAGAATATTTTTCACTTCATCTAAGACAGCTGTGATCGTAAATTTCATTTTTATTTTTGTTCAACTAGGAAAGAAACACCAATTTGCTCCTGGCACCCTGGATTCTTATCATATTATTGATCATATGCAGCCCGACTTCAGGCATCTTACGATGTGAGTAATTGCATGCATTAAAATATGTGAATATAGAGCTTTACTTTAGACCCATTAAAATGCGCAACATGCTGGGTCTGAACATGCTGGCTCTTAAATTTACTCTGACTACAGTTGTGTATGTGAGTCCCACATACCCCAACCGATGCCCAGGGGGGCATAGACTTCTTCCCCCTTGTGCCCTTCACAACACCCATGAGCTGTTCCTGGAGCATCACAGGCTCTCATTTGCTCAGTAACATTTTGTGGAGCTCTCTTGTTCTCAAGGGGCTGCAGTGGGGTCCTCTCTAAACGCCTGCCCATTTTTTTTTTTACTTCAGTGATAATCTGAAAGGTGGATCGACAGTTCCACACAGCCTGCACATTCACACACACACTCACGGGGCAGCTGGAGGACCAGATGACCTGGTTTCAGTGCCCCTGTGTATGCTGGGCTTACGCTGGCTTTGGTGCCAGCAGCAGGCCAATCGCTCTGATTATCTCAGGCTCTTGAGGGTAGTATAGAGGGGGCTTAGTGTGCAAGAAATGTGGAAGGAGGTTTTGCAGCAGTTTTAAGATAGAGACATGGTAGCAGTAGCAAGGAGGGCACAGATCAGGTGGCCCACAGAGAAGAAAGGAGGTTTTGTGGCAGAGCCCTAAAGACGAACATCACTGAGGGGAGCTGCAAAGGAGTCTGAGAAAAAGCAGCGAGGGAATTAGAAGGAAACCTGACATGGAGGAGAGACCGAGAGAGAATATTTCAAGCAGGAAGAGTCGTAGTCACCAGAGTCTCAATGTCCTGCTAGAGTTTATTAGTGGAGTGCTTCAGTTATTCTGAAGATAAACAGGTAGAAGATGCTGAGTGTTAAATGCTAAATGTGAAAACACGTGGACAAGAATTGCGCATGAGCGAGCCATTTTAAAGCTGCCTTGTGTGACAGGGTGAATTTCCACTGACTCAGGAAGAGTCTAGATGGTCCCTCTCCAGCCCTAGTTTCTACCTCTGGGTCCCCTCGGCCTTGCCCCACTCCCCGTCCCGGACGGCCCACAGGCTTCTAGTTCCTTAGCGCAGGCTGCCCACCATAGGAAACAGCCAAATAGTCACAGCTCCTCCATTGTTGAAGGAGCTTCAGAGGGGGACCCTCTCTGCACACACACACAGTTCCACTTCCCCAACCTCCACCCACACCCACCCCCCCGGGGTCTGGCCCTGCCTGCTGCCAGTGAGCTGCCTGGTACTCTCAGAGCTTCCAGGACCCTGCCTGGGAGGCTTCTTCTCTGCTCTGATCCAGTCTCCTGCCAGAAGCTGGTCCCAGGCTCCCTCAGGAACAGGCCTTGTCCCCCAGACCGGATATGCATTCCCGGCTGGCTGCTCTTCGCTACTGCATGTTGGGTTTGCCTGTGCAGTATCCGTCCCCTCCTCTTCCTGTGAGGACCCGTCCGTGGTGATTTGGGCCAGCTGCTCTGTGCCCTCCTCTCAGAGAGGCATCCCATGACCCAGCGCCTTCCTCCTCTGCAGAGATGAATCTGGAAGAGGAACACCGCCCAAACGGGTTGCTCAAACCCTGCACTGTGTCTTTGACCATTGAAAGAGACACACTTTAATTCTGGACTTGCTGGCTTGTGCCAGCAGCTCTCCCAATGCAGTTTGCAGATTCCTGGGGGTGCCTGAGCTGCTTTGAGGGGATCCAGGAGGTCAAAACTGTTGAGATTTTAGGTGTCTTTCCATGGTGCTGACATTTGCGCAAGAGCTGTGGTTAGTAAAATTACCGGCCCTTGGCATGAATCAGGCAGTGGCACAAAACTGAGCATTGTATTCTTGACTGCCACACACGGACAGGGACAGAAAGCCAGTTTCCCTGAAGAAATCTTGTGATGAAGCAGGAACAATTGTTTATTCTATTAAGCCCCACTCGCCCCGTCCTTGTATCCACGTCTTTGTAATAGCGTGATGTGATCTCATGGAAAGTATTATACATGTTTTTTATGTTCATCTGTAAGAGGTTTACTGTTATTATTTTAAGTGAATTAATTAATGCATGTTTTAAAAAATCTCTGGTTAAATATCGATAGCAACAATACACGTGGGCCTCCCTGGTGGCACAGTGGTTGAGCGCTGCGCTGTGGAGCTGTTGGCAGCGGCGACCAAGTTCGACGCCCAGCCGGGGGGAATCCCACATGGTGCGGCAGACCTCTCCTGCCTCACCCACTGCTCCCCTCAGCAGTGTACTTCTGCTCTGCCTGTTCTGCTCCCCACTCTGTCTCTGGTGAACCCTCTCGCTGCCCCACGCCTCTGGCCTGTACCCCAGCTTGTATGTTAAAAAAAAAAAACAAACACGTAAAGAAAAGTTCTCTGGAGCCCTCGATTCTCCTGAAGTTATTAGAGAATAACTGGTCTTCAGCTTAGGCAGCCTGTCCTTTTCTGATTGTGTGGCATGAACCAATATGAAAGGGAAACAGGGAGAGTCAGTGTTTAGATATATGCAAATAAAATATTGGGGCCAGATTCAGGTTTGCAGTATTCCTGCAACAATAAGGAAAACTTGGGCCTCCCTGGTGGCGCAGCGGTTGAGCACTGCGCTGTGGAGCTGTCGGCAGCGGTGACGCGGGTTCGACGCCCAGCCGAAGAGAATTCCACATGGCGCGGCAGACCTCTCCTGCCTCGCCCGCTGCTCCCCTCAGCAGTGTATTTCTGATCTGCCTGTTCTGCTCCCCGCTCTGTCTCTGGTGAACCCTCTTGCCGCCCCACGCCTCTGGCCTGTGCCCCAGCTTGTATGTATAGATAAAATAAATCTTTAAAAAAAAAACAGTAAGGAAAACTTTCCAGTTATGAAAGGCAGTAAACTATTTTCTTTTTCTCAACCAATAGAATTGAGTTCTATCACTTGCACCCAAGGGTGCTGACCAATGGCTTCTCTCCCTGGTGGGTGGCCCAAAACTCTTTGTCCTTGGCTCCTGCCTAAACTGGATACCCTTTGGACATTGCACTTTTTGTTGATATTAATTTATGATGTTTAATTTTTAATGCCTACACATTTAAATGTGACAGATGTCTACCAGTCTCCTGCAATTCAGCTCAACTCATAATCAGATATACACATTTTATTTTAATGTCGGGTTATTATACTAGGGGTTATGACTTCTAAATCCCCAGGACACTTAAAACGTCTGAGATCCTCGTGATCTGTCACTCATTGCCTTTATCACGGGCTGTAGACAATATCATCTGGAATAAGACTCCCCACCCCACTTGCACCCTGCCACCTTCCCTGATCCTAGCACAAACTCACCGTACATGTGAATCACCTAGGGTTCTTTTAAAATGGAATAGGTCTGGGATGTTACCTGAGATTGTTCACTGTTAACAAGTTCCCAGGATATGCCAGTACTTTGAGTTCGTGGATAGCACCTGCGTTGGTGAGATAGTGAACCCTCACTCTCAGGTTTGACATTCAATTTGTACTCTCCCCTAGGAGTCCCTAGGTCCAGAACACAGTGATTTGTCATTTATTAATGCATGCACTTCAACTGGACACGCTTTGGAACTGACAAATGGTAGAAGCCACGTATACAGTGACAATTGGCTTAATACTCCGTCATCTCCATTAAAAAAAAGTAACAATGTGGGCCTGCCTGGTGGTACAAGGCGTTAAGCCTCAGCACTATGAAGCTATCAGCAGCCACTGCAGCATAAGTTCGATTCCCAGCCAGGGAGCTTTCCACATGGCGCAGCAGACCTCTCCTCTCTCCCAGCTGCTCCCTCAGCAGTGTATTTCAGTAGATCTGCCTGTTCTGCTCCCCACTCTGTCTCTGGTGAACCCTCTCGCCGCCCCGCGCCTCTGGCCTGTACCCCAGCTCTTGTATGCATAAATACACCTTTTAAAAAACAATGTATGTAACTTGACATAAAAAGGCAAATAGTGCTACAAGGTTTATAACAAGAATGGCCATTCCCTGCACCCCCTTCCTTACTTCCCAACAAGCAGCTCCCAACCATTCCCCACTTTTTCAGCTCTTCCTTCTATAGTTGCCTCCATGTTTCTAGACCACAAGCTTATGGCACATTTAGCCACCGACCTAGCACGGTAGACAAGAAGTTCTGCTCGCTGACACTTCCCTGTCCCACCCTGCCCTCCTCCCATTCTAAACCAATATTCATGTATTTATTGTTTTTATTAAATAGATGAGTCACTCCTTAGTAGAGCAGCAAACTGTGCTCACGCTGCCTTTTTTACACCTTTTTTGGTTAATGATTACCTTTTCTTGTTGTTTTGTTCGTTTCCTTTAACCAACGGTTATCTGTCCAGTTCCATAAACAGAATGTTCCACAAGGTCAGATAATCTCATGTGTGTGCATGTTTGTGTGTGTGTGTGTTGTTGTTATCTGCAGTTTCTCTTCAGTACGCTTTCCCCATTTCTGCTGCTTCGTGCAGTTCACTTCATACAGTGGAACCGGGGGCCCCTTCTCTAGCACAAAGCTGTCCAGTTCATGTGGACTGTCCTTGCTGCCATCCCAAGTGCCCTTTCGAACTCTCCTGGGCAGCCTCTTCTGTTTTCTGGAGCCCAGACCTTTCTCTTTATTTGTTTACTTAGTTCTGTTTTCGGCAGGTCTCATATTCAAATATTTCCTGAAATGCATGAGAGATAATATTTTTGAGATTTTGCCACTCTTGAAGTGCCTTTCTTCTCCTCTCACAATTGACTGAGAGTTTGGCCAGGCAGAGATTTCTGGGTTGAAAATCTCTTTCATTTGAAATACAGGAAAGCATGTGTTGTGTTGTCTTCTGGGTTCCAAAGTTGCTTTTTTGAGAACTTTCATGGCATTTTTATAACTGTTTCTTTCCATGTGACCTGATTTTTTTTTTCATTCTTAGAAGCTTCTTTATATCCTCAGAGTTTTACATCTTGCTATATTGTACCTCAGTGTGGTCTTCTTTATTATCACTAAATTCATTATTCTGGATTCTTTCTGTGTGGACACCCACATGAACATTTTGCTTTGCCCTCTTGGCCTCTTTCTCTAAGGCTAGTTTGCAGGTAGGTCACTTTCCCTAGCTGTTCTGCACCTGTCTCTCTGGCCTGCTCTGTGGGAGGGAGCCGAGTGCAGGTAGCCAAGTGACAACCAGGTGAACCCATGTAGATGGTGCCCACGCTTCCCCCCTAGTTACAGAGGTCAGATCCACTGGGCATAAAACTGCAGGCACCATGAATGTGATAATCTATGTGGGTGCCCATTCAGGTTGCTCAGTGCCCAACCTTGCTGACCGCACCCAGTGGTCCTGGGAGCCATGCTCCCCAAACTGCGTTTCACGAGACTTTGCTGCCATAAGATGCAGCTCACAAAAAGGACACCATAGTTAATTTTGGGAAGGCTGCATTCCTTCTATGCCCCTCTTGGAGATTCTCAGAAGAAATAGGCATGCTAAAGATTCTGAAGTCTTCCAATAAAGTAACCTGGATGACTTGAATTAATCCCTACTCTTCCCAATTATTTTATGATGCAATCATTTTAATTCAATGACTATTTAGTGACATGCTTAGTAAATTCAAGAAATACTGCACTTTAGCCAATGCCACTGAACAGTTCTGTAAACTCCATGAGAGCAGAAACCGTGTCTGTGCCAAGCACAGAATAATCCTTGAAAAATATTTGTTGAATAAACTTATGACTCAGTGAATGACGGATGTGTTCACAAGTCCCTGATCTCCTTAGATTTACAAAAAGTAAAGTCCTTTTAGTGTGGTATTTATATTGCTTTTGCCACCATTGAATTCTGTGCTATGGTTACTGTCTTTTTCCAAATGACACATTTTTTCAGGATGAAGTGAGACTGTAGGCATTTAAATGTGTTCCCTCAGCGTGCAGGCTGGGCACACACCACTGTTTGCCATTAGCCCAGCCTCTCTGAGGCCTCCCTTCTCTGTGGTTTGGATGGGAGAAGCAGCACATGTAAGCCCTTCCCAGTGGTTTTCATGTGGTTGGCAAAGAACTAACACCAGCATTGGGAAAGAGAAGCCTTTAGCAGCTCTGACTTCACAGCGCCATTGCCGGGTCTTGGGCAATAACGAAATGCCTGGAGCCTCAGGGGCTGATGGGTTCAGCCTGTGTGTCCTTCTCTGAGCAGGAAAGGGCAACAAGAGAGTGAAAATGTCTTGGAAACCTCAAGGTTTCAGAAAGTTAGAATTTGGGGGATTGAGGTGAGAGAGTGGGAATATCCTATTTTCCATTATCCTTAAGCGAAGGCGTCCATAAACCGTGCCTGAGGTCAAATCCAGCCCATAGTCTGCTTTTGTGCTGGCTCTGAGCTAAGCTTCATTGACCAAAAAATAACAAAATGCTGAGAAGAATAATATTTTATGGCATGTGAAAATGAGATGCAATTCAGTTTTCATTTTCAAAGATGAAATACAGAAAATCTCATTATAAATAAGCATCCCCAGCTGAATATTTGTAATAGATTCTGATGATAGAGGACACCAACTTTGAATCCCAATTAAGCAAAATGCTAGTCCTCAAAAAAAGAAAGTTACTCTTCTCATCTGACCTATGTTATCAAAAACTATTATTATTATTTATTTTTAATTTCATCCATAATAGTCTACAGAAATTTGTTTCCTCTTTTGCTTTTTGGGGGCCTCTGTAATATGTAGTAGTGTATATGTTTTACATAATAACCTCAATTTTGTCTGTGGTTTGCAAAGTCTAAAATATTTATTCTCTGACTTTTTACATAAAAAGTTTGCAGCTTTCCGCCTAAGTGGATTATCTGCCATATTGGAATGACTTAGCTGCATATATGGCAGGAGAAAAGGGAGTTTAAGTAGATTCACCCAGCTTAGGAGCCAACTACAGATTAGCACAGTAAGCAGAGTAAACATGCACAGTGCTACTCTTAGCACAGTAGCACAGAGTAGCACAGTAAACATGCCATGGTTCCTGCCCTCAAGTAGCTTACAATCCAGAGTGAGGTCATTAGAAATTTACCACTCTGAGTGTGCATGTCTGTAGAATGATGAGTCAAAGTGACCCCTGACAGCTTTGGGGTTTTCAAAATGGCCTGTCATTGGGCCACCTTTGTCAGGGTGTAACTGCCTAGAGCACTCTGTTGAGAAGTTCCCAAAGGACCTATAGTGAAGGTGGGGTCAGGTGAATACCAAGGCCAGCAGGAGAGAATCCAAATCCAGGAAAGTTTGCCAGGGAGGGTTGCTTGGTCCTGTTGGTTCAGGCAAGAGGCCAGAGAGTTAGCCCAAAGTAGCACTAGCTGAAGCAAATAAGGAGGTGAGCAGCTCCCGGAGCAAAGCTGGCGTCTCAGGTTCTTTTACATTCTGCTGCTCTTTCCCAGTCTGGCTTAGAGCTGCCTTGGCCTGTGTGCTCAGGGCTTCTGAGCAGAGCAAGGGCAGTGGGTGCCACTGAGCAACTCACAGTCTTGGCTCCTCCTTCAGATCTGCAATTTCTCTTCCTTTTTTATGGCTGTGGCCCTCGGGGGCATTCACAGGGGAAACTGCAGCGTCCAGGGGGCTGAAGCCTGGACTTTGTCTGAGACAGCATTGGTGGGCGGTCAGCTGCTCTTCAGGATTGGCAGGCAGCAGCACCTAGTCTAGACAGTATTACTCTTTTCAAAGAGAAAAGCATCCTGGAGAGCCTCTGGGTCCCTGAAGCCTACCTCCAGCACGTCCCCTAGACCTCTGAGGCTCCAGGAGCAGGGCACATGGTAGAAGCAGAATGCCTGGCCTCATGCCAAGTCCTCCACCCTCCTCTCTACTCCCCACCCAAGAGATGGCTCCAGGGCTAGTCACAGACTTAATGCTGCTTGCCTAGGTCCTTTAGAACCAGGTAGAAGCCTGTAAGTTCTTTTTGCTAACCCCACAGTTTAGGAGCAGCCTGGTTCTGGGGCCACGTGGACTTCATCTGGAGTCCTCATTCTGTCACTCAGTAGCAGTTCTGTCGTTTGACCTTGGCAAGTGACAACATAAGACAACATCTATAAAACTTGTCGAAAGCGAAAATAATTATATCTATTTAAAAGATACGTGAAGAGCAAAGCAAAAATTCTTTTTCATCAATCAAATCCCCCTCCCAGACATACATTGTAAATACTTAGATTCAAATACTGTTTTAGACTTTGCTCTAGGATTATACTGACACAGGCATGTATGTAAACATCTTTTAACAAACCATATTAGTGCACATATTTGTTTGCAACTTGTTTTTTTTCCTTTTTCTATTTAAAAGTCTATCATACACATCTTTTCAAGTCCTTACATACAAACTATTACTCTTTTTACCAACTGCATAGTATTCTCTAATATGGATCATTATAATTAATGCAAGCTACTGATGGAGTTTTAGATAGCTGTGTTTTCCCATTACAATTTTATTTATTTATTTATTTATTTATTTATTTATTTATTTATTTATGAATAGAAGAACTAGGGCGTAGGCCAGAGGTGTGGGGGCGGGGCGGTAAGCGGATTCGCCAGAGAGAAAATGGGGGCACAGAAAAGGTGGATCTACTGAAATACACTGCTGAGGGGAGCAGTGAGTGAGACAGGAGAGGTCTGCTGCACCATGTGGGTAAGCTCCCCGGCCAGGTCAAACTTAGGCCATAGCGGTGATAGCATGATAACGCTGATAGCATAATAGCGCTGAGACTTAACCCCTATGTCACCAGGGAGGCCCCCATTACAAATCTTGCTGCAGTCATCATACATGCTTATTATTTCTGTAAAGTGGAATTACTGGGTCAAAAGGCATGGACATTTAAAGCATACACATTAGATTCTATCAAAGCTGCTCAAATTGTGCCAATTTGCACTTGTATTTGCAGTATATGTGAGTACTCATTTCTATATATCCCTGGCAGCACTGGATTTTATTAATTTTTACATTTCCCTGGCAACAGTGAGGTTGAACATCTTATGTTTATTGACTATTTGCCTCTCTTCTGCGAATTCTTCATTTATATTTCTTGCCTGTTTTTCTATTTGCATGTGTCTGGGTTGTTCTTACTTGTGGATACTCTATAGTTTATGGGCATGTTTTTGGCGTTGAAAAAAGGACATTGTTTTGGAGCATTTAGGGGTGAGGGTAGAGGATTTGAAGCAGGTCCTGTGGTACCAGAGGTTTGAGAGTGACATTAGAGATATTAACCCCTAATGTTGTTTAACAACATTTTACCCAGGTCTACTATTTGCTTGGAAACTTTATACTGTCCCTCAATGTGTAGGAGTTTTAAGTATTTTAGTTTTCAAATCTGTTGTGTTTTTTTTTCTTTATGGCTTCTAGGTTTCCTGTCTTGCTTGTAACATCTTGATGTTACATTATTATGTTACATTATTAGTCTGCTCTGTTTTCTTATAATACTTACATGACTTCATTTATTTACATTTACATCTTTACTATTTCAGGAATTTCTGTTTGATATAAATATGGAATTTGTGTTCCCACCATAGATGCTATGCTTCTGAGGTTTTCTTCTGTGATCACACATGAGGGGATACATAATTTTTTAAGTAAAAATTGTCAGTGTATGGTGTGAACCTATAATGTACTCACTTATAGGAAAAATTCTACCACTTGCTAATATCAATTATTAACATAAATGTTAATACTTGTTATTTTTGTGTGAAGAATTACAGATGCTATTAATTTTCTTCTCTTCTCATCTGTATTTTCTGGTTTTCCACACAAACAACTCTTATTTGTTCATTGAGAGGAATGTAAAGAAAAATATTTTCAGAAAAAGTACTGTCTACACAATAACTCACATTGACCAAGACCCTGTTCTTGAAAAGCAATTCTACTGTAAGCTTCCTGAGGGCTGCCCTGTGTTTTTTGGGTGTCCCCTCCTTCCCATACACCTGACACAGGCTCTGACCAGCAGCAGAACTGTGTGGCTCAAATGTCTAAACTTCCCTCAGAGCACACATTGTTCAGATAGACTTAAAAAAATAGCTGGGCTCGTTGAAAAGGTTTCTTACTGGACATTTTATTTCCCAGACCCCAGTTCCTTCCCACGATGGTTATGCCACTAGTATTGGGAAAAGCTCACTAATGCAAAAGCAATTTACATTCCAGGGCCTCCCTCGTGGTGCAAGGGGTTAAGTTAAGTCTTAGCATTATGAAGCTGTCAGCAGCCAGTGTAGCACGAGTTTCGATCCCCGGCCAGGGAGCCCACATGGCAGATTCCTCCCCACCCACACACACATACACCTCTGGCCTACACCCCAGCTCTTGTATGCATAACTAACTAAATCTTAAAAAAAAAAAAAAAAAAAGAAATTCCCATTCAAGGTCAACTCATCAGCAAGCAAGTTTGGTAGATCAGCCCTAAATAGTTATTCGTCAAGAACAACTGGATACCGAGGGATTACCCCTCACTACCCAGAGGTTAATCTGTAGAGCGTTTTATACTTTTTCAGTAGCTTCTGCATTGCTAAGTGCTCGAGTCAAACACTGACGTGCAGGGAGCAGGCGTGTGCCCTCCAGAGTGGTGTTTTCACTAGGACACGATAGTCAGGATACTGGGGTTTTCCTTTTAAGCACCAAAACTTTATATGAAATATTGGGAAGGAATTTTTCTAAAATAATATTCATTAAAGGCTTGCCTGGCTGCACAGTAGATGTAGCACCGTCATTTGACATTTCCTTGGGGAGTCCTTGTAAGCAGCACCGATCAGAGCAGGTTCCCAGCCATGACGGCCTCAGAGCTAGTGACACGTGGAAGTGAGTTTTCCTGAGTACTAACTGGGCCGCGCTGTTTTTAAGGATATTGTTTCTGCCATGTGGTTTTTCTTTCTCCTTCCTTGCTCTCAGTTGCCTTTTATGTTTCCGTCAGTCATCACAATGCCTACATCTAGCAGACCAACACCCTGCTAATCAATTGTTTGTCATCTGTGGCAGCCCAGGAAGCCAAAAACCAAACTTCTCGTTACATGTAAACAAGGAACACACGGGCTCCAAGGCCAGAAGGGCTAAGGGGCTTTGCTCTGAGTGAAGATGTGAGCAGGCAGATAGGTGAAGTAACTTCTGATTCCTGAGGTCTTTTGGGATTTTCACATTGATGAGCACATTAATCCCATGTTACATATGAAGAAACGGATGTCCATGCAGCAAAATGTCTTGGTCAAAGGAATATGGCACGGGAGTGGCCGAACAAGCCCCAGAACCTGGATGTCTTCCTCAACTCCCTGGCTTTTACATGCTCTCTTCAACGCGCCAAGTGGCAAGAACTTGGCTGGGATCGAACTCTCCATTACCTCTCCTGTGTTTCTTGCCAGGAAAGTGGGCCAGCTGCAGACCCTCGCCTCTCTGGAAGGCTTAACCAAACAAACCCATGATCCACCTGGCTAACAAAGCAGGCCCCTTCCTCTCTAGAAATTAGAGCCTAGCAAACAGCTGTGTTTACATCCAGAGAGCTAGTTTATCTCTGCTCAGCCCTGGAGAGGATTGTTCAAGCTTATCTTCTCTAGATAGCGATGTGCTGAGGGCTGCACAGTTCTGACCCAGATTGAAATCTGCTGCAAAACACCTAGCCTGAAAACACACACACACACACACACACACGCACGCACGCACGCATGCACACACACACACACACACACACACACTTCTGAAGCCTTGTAAGCCAAGTGCAACCTACTGACACATTCTTGCCTCAGCAGGCTGACTTCTTTCCAGTGAGTAAGGCAAGCTGGTGGGGCAGCAAAGGTCCCGGGAGACTGTCTGTTGAGCCAGGATGGTGTCCCTGAGCTGGATGCCTGAGTCTCCTGTCTCTCCCACACAAAGATGGTCTGGTGAGCAGGCACAGAGGAGAGAGCGGGCATCGGGGCTACAGACCACTCAGGACCAGGAACAAGAGCACCTTTTGACTACTGCACCTCTTAGGTCATGAATGGTTTCATTCAGGGAACAAAGACCTGGTGAAAATGGTGGAACTTGAATATTTTCCTTTAGAAATTCCAAGGTCTGGTTGCTCCAGATGGTAGATGAATAACAAGAGACTCTAGCCCCAAGATCTCCCATCGCTGACAGTCTGGACCCACGGAGCCTAGAGCCAGTATTCAAGACCCCTCTTGCACTGGCCACAGCTCCCCCCAGCCCAGCTAGGTTCATCCGCTCTCTGCTAAAACTTTCCTAGTCTTTTATCTGTACCCCTCCTAGTACACTTATCACTTTCCCCTTATTTTATACTTTATTTTTATGAGCCTTATCATTCCTACCGTTCTAGTCTCTGAGCCCCTAAGGGCAGGGCCTGTGCTTATCTTTGTACCCTGACTCCTTAAAGTGGTACAGGATGTGCGGGGTGCTCAATAAAATTTGTTGAATTAAACCAGGAACTCTCCCACATGGCCTAGTTCACCCTGAGGGAAACAACCAGACACCCCACTTTCCCCACTGTGCTCTAGCAGGAAGGACACCTTCCCCCCAGCCTGCACAAAGAGCATTTTAGATAGAAACCTCAAGGTCATGTGACCCAACTCTAGCATTTCAGAGAGAAGGAGACTGAGGCCCAAGCTCTGGGCTAGGAACAGTGGATGTTATTCATATCACGTGTAGCTACAAGAGCTGCGGTTAGGCCAGCAGAGGCCTCTTTCCTTAAACCCGAAGGGTAGAGCTAGGATTGAACCCCATGTTCTATAGTGAAGGGGTCCGCAGGCTCAGGCCCTCATAATCTGTCAGTTTTCCAGAAAAGGGCCCCAGCTGACCAAGGTCAAGAAGAGTCCAGACTCTGAAGCAGGCAACACCCGGCTTCAGTCCAGTCTGAGCTCTGAGGCTGGAAAAGCTGTTTACGAACTCTGCCTGTCCCAGGTCTGGCAGTCCAGCTACCTCAGCTGGGCCTTTCCACAGAAGACCCGTTAGGCAGGTAGTAAAACCTCACACAGAGCCTTTGTCCAGGGGCACCGTGTTTTCCAGCAAGAAGTTTGTGTTGGCCATGCCGGTTGTGGCAAGGGAAGCAGAGGCCTGTAGCCTGCAGCCAGAGGGGCTAGGCTCCAAGAGGGCAAAACCTGCGGCTCCCGCAAGGGAAGGGGGAGGAGGGGAGGAGAGGAAGTGTGGGCCAAAAGGAACCCAAGTAGAAACTTGGAGAGAAACGGCTTGGGTGGTGTTGAGAGAAGTGGATGTGGAACTCCTCAAGAGCCCAAATCGAGTTTCGTGTTGCCAGGCTGCTTCGGGCAGTGTGAACAGTTTGGGCTAATAGGTCATTAGGGTTCAAATTCTGCCCCTTCCTCCTTGTGAGGTCTTGTGCAACTTTGGAGTCTCTCTGAGCCCTAATTTCTCATCTGCTGTGTGAGGGGGGTAGGAGTATCTTTGCTGGGTATGCAAGGGCCAGGTTCCATGGAGTGTGTGTCATGCCCAGCGGTCCACTCAATGAATGGCCGAGTGTGAATTTTTGTAAACATGCCCTCAGTTCCCAGATTTATGAACTAATAAAAGAGAGTACCCAGGCAATGATGCTGAGTGATTGTTGGCTGAGAAAAAGGAAACAAAATCACCACGAGCAGACCCACATTTAGAGGAACTCTGCCCCAGAAACAGTTGGGGGAGTGGGGAGAAGGCAATCTGTTTCCAATTAGGGAGCAGCTCATAGAGCTGTTGATTCAAACACATTTTAAACTGAGCATGTGCTTGTGTGGGGTGTGTGTGTAGGTGTGTTTTGTGGGTGGTGTCGATGTGTGTGTGGCGTGTGCATGTGCGTGGCATATGTGTATGTGCACAGGTGTAGTGTCTGTGTAGTTGTGTCTGTGTGTGGGTGGTGTTGTGGATGGCACGTTGGGGTGTTACTTCTGCAGTGAAATGTCACCTTCTTCCCGCTATTGTCTTTCACCATCAGTCGTGCTCAGCAGTGGAGGAAAGAAACACATTTGCTGTGTAAATACTGGATCTGCTAGTGCGCACTGGGCTTTTGCTTGTCTCCTAAAGACTCTCAGATCAAGAAAATGAGGCTCAGAAAATGAGGTTCATTTGTCTAAGCTCAACCACCTGGTGAGTGGCCTGGACAAACTGAGAGACAGATCTGCCTGGAAAGACCAGGTATTGTCTACTTGGCTCCTGAAAGAAGAAATCCCCAAATGCAAATGAAGTCCAGGTTTTGTTCTACAGTTCCATTTTCAGGCAGGTTTTGTGGTGGGGTTTTTTTGTTTTTTTTTTTTGCGGTGTGATACCCAAATACCTATATTCTGCTCTAGACCTGCAACTTCCTGCTCAGCTCTTCATCATTCTGGTTTTATTTTTGTCAGCTTTTCCTCTGCGCCGGTCCTGACCCCAGCAAACAGGCTCTGTAAGAGCAGAAAGAGTTCAAGGCTGTTGGGCCCTGACATCAATCCTGGCTCAGCCCGTGGGGCCAACGTGTTCCTGAGACAGCTGGCATGTTTTCCTGCACGTTCTGCCCAGGATTGCTGCTCCTGGGGTCCGGAGAGCTCCAGGTTCTGGCTGTCCCTGGAGGCCCCCTGCAGATGGTTCCAGGCCCCTCCCTGGCACATTCTCAGCAAAGCTGCCTCGGCTGTAAGTGCAGCTTATTCTCCTAAGCAACTCCCTGCAGGCTCAGCTCAGGGCGGGCCGGCATCCGCTGGGCTGAATGAGAAGCGAAACTCCCACTGGCAGCCAGGGCCTTGTGCTCAGAATCGAAATTGTATACTTCCTTTATTCTTTTACCCAAAATACACAGACAGACACCTACTATGTGCCTGATGCAGGGGCAGAGATAGTGCCTTTCAGCAGCGCACAGTCCAGTGGGGGAGCCAATGAGTAAACAAAGAACTGAGTCTGGGAGACCAGCAGGAGACCAGAAAAGGCAAATCTTTGGGATAATGGAGAAACTTTACTCTGCTTTGGCCCAGGGAAAGCTGCTCAGAGGAAGTGGTGTTTTACCTGAGTCTGAGGAATCAGTTAGAATTCAATAAGTCAAAATAATATCGATGGCAATCAAAGGGTTATTATTATTAATTAGATACTTAAGAGAATTTTCCACTGCTGTATGTAGAGACCTCCCTATTCTGTATAATTCTCTATTTTTTTTTTGAACCCAGCCTTTGAAACACAGGTGGGGTGTTTCCAGCTGAGAAGATGTATGTTTTGCTAAACTGATTAATTTCATGGGCCACCAAGAAGCAAAGGCGAGATCATATAAATCGACATTTCCTAAGATTCCTTATAGGAGGTAAGAAACCGCCAGCATGGCCTGCCGGATGCATGGCCTCACCTGAATGCAAGGACATATGTACAGGCACAGTGGTGGCTGGGAAAGCCCTTCCAGGGAACAAGTTCCAACTTGGGCCTTTGCTTTTTATGACATCTTCCAGATGTTGTGCCTGCAAAATTTTATAGAGCTTCCTGTGCGCAGGATGCAGAAAGCACAGGCAGTCTTAATGCATCACCCTAGGCCACTTCCCCAGGATTACGCAAGAGCACAGGCCCTTCACAGGTGGTATTTAAAGTGTTCCCAGGCCTCTGGCATTCCCTGGGAAAGCTTGCTATCAGGGCTGTTACTGACTCAAGCACCTTTGAAAAGGAGCTAGAGTCAGCACTCCTGCTCTCTGAGATAGGGGATTCTCCAGTGGATAATAATGCCTGTGGGAATAACTTTCAAAAGAAGCGTTTGCTCTTAATGTCACGTGATCGGACTTGGTCAAACTTTGCTGGCTTCAAAGAGGTGTGTAGTTTCCCAAAACCAGCTCCATCAAACACACATGGCCATTAGTCAGCTGCCTTTGTGTTTGAGAAAATCTGGGGCCTACTACATGTACTGACCACAGCAAACAGAGCTGAGCCAACTGGGCACTGCTGGTCCATTCTGATCTAGTGCCTGGACGTTTGCCTTTTCTCTCCCAAGGATACTTAAGAGACTGTAGCTCATAAGAGAAACAGATACCATCACGGTCTCCAGGATGAAAACATGCCTAATCATAGAAATGACTTGAACAGAATCTTAGGCCATCAGCCAACACAGTGATCATATTGGATACATCACAGTATCAGAAAGAATTTGGGAGACCTTTAAGTGCTACACCTTCAGAGCAGTGAAAGGCCTAAGGTCACATATCCAGTTAGTAGCAAAACTGAGACTGGAATTCAGCCCTTTTGACTTCTAGACCAGGTGCTGTTCCATCACGTCTGTCCTTTGCAGTATGTATGCCATGAGCTGTCAATAGCTAATATGTAAAAAAGAGGTTCATAGTCAAGCAAGTTCAGCAAACATTAGGTTGAAGAAAATTGAATGGTTTTACTTATGATAGGATTTCTCAGCGCCTTAAAGACACCACTGTTTATTATGATGTTATGAGGAGATATACAGTGTTTCCCCCAATTTACTCCATCCTAGGAACCTCTGTGCTAGAACATCGGTGGGGTGCATTTGGAGAGCCTCTCAAGTGATTTCAAGAGTTTTTTTAAAAGATAAATTCATGGGTGATGGAGGTATGTATGCCCTTTGTTTAGGAAATGTTGGGAGGTTCAGCTTGCATTTCTGGCCCACTGAGGTCAACATAATAAAAAGTAGCTGCCACAGCTGACTGGACTACCTATTGGGTGTCCCAAGACGGTGCCCCATCTCTTCGTAGGACTACTGTTGTTTTAAAGTGCGATTTCATTTTGTTTTGCCTCCCTGCTGTGGTGACTTTGAGACACTTTGATTCTGCACCTGGTTTGATACTTAAAGAGAGAGGCTGATGGCGTTTCCTGGTGAGATACGCTTGGGAACCGAGGCCCAAGCTCAACGATGTGCTGTATTTCAGAAGTTTTTAATTTATTTAGGGTTTAACTCTTTTTGGGTCTTATGAAAAAAGAGTTGTAGACCTTGTGCCAGAAAATGCATGTTCACAATAAAATTTGCATACATTTTGGTATGTTCTTGCTCCCTTTGAAGACCATCAATAAATTACTGACCTAGATGCACTGCCCTCAAAGAGAACATTCTAAAAACAAAACACACACACACAAGGACACACATACTCAATGTAGAAATGATGGTACCATTTTACACGGCTCCCTCCGGAGTTACTTTTTTTGCTTTCTTTTGAATTTTTGGTTGCATGTGGTGAGCAGTGGACTATGGATGTAACTTGCTTAGAGCCAGACCCCTCCCATGCCCTGGGCCTCAGTGTTTTCATCTGTGTTCTGAGCAAGTTGGCTCATTAGACTGTTTCCCAGGACCATTTTCTGTCTCTGACTCTCCAAGGGCCTAACTTCAGTTTTATTATAAACATTTCATAATAATAAAAAAAAAAGCAACATCTCTCTTGGCTTTCTTCTGTTCTCTGCTTGTTTTCCACTATTTTTATTTCCTTTAGCTCAAAATAGAAGTTGGATTCATTGCTGTCATTAACAGCCTTTCCTTGGTTGTGTTTCCCTCTACCCAGCTCTGACTAACCTCTTGAAACCTGCCCTCTACCCGTCTCCAGTCTTCTCTGGTTGTGTTTCCTTATAGATCTGGTGCTCACTCTTTTTTTCCAGGTCTGGTTTTCTTACTCATAGCCCATGACCACTTTTTGTCTTTTTTTCCAACATGAAGAATCCCTCCTGCCCAGGCTGCTTGGCCTCCACTTCTCCTTTGGGAGGTCAGCAGAGGCTGTGCCTATGGGGGAGGTGAGTGTAACGGTGACCCAGGGCTCACTGGGAAGTGTGGCCTCTAGCTGAGGACCCAGTGTTCCGGAAGAATGCAAGTAAAGGCAGAGAGACCACTGGAGAGGAGAGAAGTCCTCTACCCAGACCAGCACACTTAGCTGCAGGGCGCGCTGGCTGTACCAGGCACCGTAGGCATGCACTGCCTGCTTGTGTGACTGCCAGATTCTTTCCGTAGCCTTAGAATTCATGTTAGGTGTAGGAGTTGTGTTCAAATGTATGGGTTCTTTGGGAAAAGATGTCCTGCGAGAGTTCTTGAACCCTAAGTAAACTTCTTTCTAAATCCAGCAGGAGTGATATAGTGGGGAAACCACCCCCTCCAAGACAAATGCACCAAAACAAACAAACAAACCAACAACAACAACAAAAAAACCCTCAAAATCTGAATTGGGGAAGTAAAACTTCATTAGCCTTTCAATATTTCTTGGTACATGCTATTTTAAAACATTGCATCTACTTCTTTGTGCTACGCTTCATGTTACTTTATGCTCTTTGCTCTAGGAAAGACGTTCTTGAAAATGTCCCCACCAACATCTTCCAAAACATCACAGAAAGTCCCCCCCCCCATCCTCCCCTCCTTTCTCACTTCCAGGACCTTAAAATAGACTCATCAGATAGAAGGAGGCTCTGGGTACCAGAAATGGGCTCAGATACTTAACTTTTATTCGAGGGGCTCAAAGCTGTGCGGCAGGAAGAATCTAGCCCAGGCCTGGGTGCCAGGAGGTCTGGACACCCCCTATCAACCTGTTCCCTGGCCTGTGCACAGCTGGAGCACTGGGACATCATTTGTACTCTGGTTCTGCTACTAACTAGCTGTGTGGCTTTAAGTAAAACTCAACTTTCTCTGGCTCTGTTTCTCCATTTGTAAAATGAAGGGCTTAAATGAGGGGTCCTCAACTTTTCCTTTAGCATAAAAGTGCCATGATTACCAGTGACCTGCTCCAGTCTCACTTTCCTCATCTTTAAAGCCAGAAGAGTGATACCTACTTGACCACTTTATAGGGAGGGCGAGAAAGTACTCAGTAAACCTTAAAACAGCACAAATGTCATCTATCATCATAAATATTAGATTTCTTTATGCAGCTCCTGCTTTAGAACATAGTTCCTATTTTTTTAACCATGTATGTTAAAGAGAAATTCAGTGCCTTACAGCAATTCCTACAATTCAGTTTGATAAAATAGAAGGCAGGATGTTAGTTCAGGTAGATGAAATTGTTGCAAATAACAGCAGCATCTAAGAGCTCTCTGGAAGGAAGTGGGCTAAGACTTCCCTCAGTCCCCAGAGAAAGATGGCATCTTCTTGATCACCTTCATGGGTGTGAACAGTGCTTACCAAGAAACTTGTGTTCTCAAATGGGGCTTTGCCCAAAGAATGAAAAGGCCTTAAAGAGTTGCAAGGGGAATAACAGTAATTTGAGTCACTTATCTTTTACTTTGCATCTTTGCATTTCCAAGTAATTTACCCACATTAACGCATTAGCACCCCCAACCCTACACCTGCCTTACTCTTGCCTTTGGGATAGAGGGAGGTGATATTATCTGAGCTTTGCATTCAGAGAGAGCCCCTGGGTTGAGCACCATAATCCCTTTGTCCATATCTGGTGAAATTCTTGTATGCTACTAGTGACAAATCCTCTTATTTCTTGTTCCCCACTGCCAGGAATCTGGTGGTGCCATCTCAATGCCCTGTCCAGCGACATGGGGTGTCAGATCTGGAATGGCCCTTTGCAAATGCTGAGTCTTTTTACAATGCAAGAGATTGAGGCATTCAATCCATCCAGGGAGGGGAAGTGAAACTCCCAAAGCAGCACAGCTACTTAGGGACATAGTCAGTAACTTGTCTGAAGGGGAAAAAAACAAAACTGAATTACACCCCTCCCCCATCCATCCTAACACCTAAACGTTCTTTGTGTCCCAAATGACATTTCAATACTGCTTAAATCTGAGGAGTACAGGGATAGTAAGATACATGAAGTCCACCCGATCACTTCCACTGCCACTTCTGAACAGCAGTTTCATCCCAGACTAGGGTGGGGTCCTTTCTATCCTAAGCTCCTGAATGGGCCATTATGGAGGAAAATGGAAGTTGTAATTCCATCACTCTGGATAGAATGAGTTAAGGAGAAGGATTCTCTCCTATTCTCTGATCCATAAGTTAAATTAACATAAGCCCAAAGGCACAGGGATTTAGAGAACAGAAAGTTAGTGAGTAATTATAATCTGAAACAAACACTATGCGCTATGGCCCAGAAGGCTAGTCAGCTCTCTGTTTCAGACATTACCTACCAGAAGGTAGAATTGTGTCTTTTGCCAAGACCACAGCTGGACCAGCTCTGAGTTTTTCACAGAATAGACGCACAATAAATATTTGTGCATTGATTTGGTGGGCAAAAATACTTGGCATGTGGATTTTTTCTCATTTTTCAGCTTATACTTTTGAAATGCTTGGCAAAGGCACAGGTGGCCAGTTTAATACTGTTGGAAGGGAGGGTGGTAACAGTGGCTGGCATCTATATTTCCCAAAGTGGTTTCAAAGTGATAGTGATTATGGGGTATCTTGAGAAAAGAAGATACATGTTTAAGTAAGTTGACAAAATGTTACTCAGTTCCCCAAGATTATCAAAGCACATTAGCTTATTAAAAATACCGAGAAGAGTTGGGGTGAAAAAATTTTTAAACTACTTTAAAATAATTTCCAAGTTGATTTGATTATGTAACGAGTCCTCCTTTTTTTTTTTTTCATGATACCCATTAAAGTTTCACAAAATTCATGTTCTTTGGAAAATACCTTGGGGACTAGTAGTCAAATTTCTAAATTTTATTGATGAAAAAACAGAGGTCCTTAAGTTCTCAGTAGTTAACGGAGGAGCTAGGACTAGAACCCCATTTTTCCTGACTGCCTGGTCCAAACTGGCCACTCAATTCCAAACTGGCCCCCTAAAGGGGATTTTGGGATGTCAGGCATCGGGGTTGGTGTTTGAGATGAATGGTAAAAAGGATGTGAATATTTTACTCCATAATGAGGCCTTCTGGAATAATTTGCTAGAAGACAGAGGTTGCTTTACATGCTTTTAAAAACAGGTAATCATATCCCACTCTTTTGTTATCTCCTAGATCTTGGGGTGCCTGCCTATTGCAGCCTGGGTATGCCTTAGTGCTTAACAGATGTGATTAATGAATGAGTAAATGGAAGAACCTAGCAGGAGTCAGAGGAGGTTGGTGCCAGGGAGGAAGAAAGAAAAGGGATGAGAAAAGGAAAAATGTGGAAGAGAAAGATGTATTTTTTTTTAAAAAGGAGCCAGAAGTCTCTGTTCAGTGGATGGAGGAACCCTGACAGAGAAGTGGAAGGAGACAGCTACAGGTGATGGAAAAAAACAAAAAAAGCAACAGTGTGTGAAGGGAAAGCTTCAAAAAAAGTGAAAGTGACTCATGAGATTAATTCAGATACTGGCAGTGCCAGATGGCTCCTGCTCAGGAGGTGGAGATGAGCACCAATTGCTGAGAACCTCTGTGAACTCAGGTGAAGGTGTATTTACTGCACAGGTACACTAAAATAATAACAGATGAGTAAGACGCAGGTCTTACCCTCAATAAGGTGACAAAGGGGAGAGGGAGGGTAGGACAGGGACTCAGACAACATAATACTGGGCAGAATGTGATCAGTATCTCCAGAGGTAGAGTTCAATAATGTGAGGTATCAGGAGACAGGACGATCATATTAAGTCATAAGGGCCATGTAGGAGAGCCAGGAGGCAAGGACAGGACTGCGTCAGACAGAGACAGGAAACAGAAGAGGTATTCCGAGGGGTACAAAGAACCATCAGGAGGTGGGGAAGCATATGGAACAATAAGTGGCCCAAGCAGTTTCTAGTCAAGGGGATGTATAGACTGGATGTACAG
>PVIJ01006370.1:29558-92890 GCA_004024925.1 Scalopus aquaticus | reverse complement strand
GGGGGGGGAGGGGAGGATAAGGGCACAAAATGGAAGAGAGGAGAATTCAGGGGACCATGGAGATGGATCACGGGTGAATTGGTGGTGGGCTGCCCAAGGGGAATACAAAATGTAAAAGACATAAATAACAATTAAAAAAAAAAAAAAGAAATACACTGCTGAGGGGAGCAGTGGGCGAGGCAGGAGAGGTCTGCCGCGCCATGTTAAAAAAAAAAAAAAAACCACAAATCTCTTAATTGATCTGTTTAGTCACAACTATCTATTTTGGCTGGGGAGAAGCTACCCCCTTGGAGCAATCGTCTAGCAGGATGAAGCACTCCCACCAAATACCTATTTGTGTGATTTACACGGTTACAAGAGGGAGCATTTTTTTTTTATTATTATCTATTTATGCACACAAGCTGGGGCACAGGCCAGAGGCGTGGGTCGGTAAGAGGGTTCACCAGAGACAGAGTGGGGAGCAGAACAGGCAGATCAGAAATACACTGCTGAGGGGAGCAGTGGGCGAGGCAGGAGAGGTCTGCCGTGCCACTTGGGAATCTCCCCGGCTGGGTGTCGAACTCACATCGCAGCTGCCGACAGCTCCACAGCCCAGCGCTTAACCACTGCGCCACCGGGGAGGCCCAAAAGGCCCATTTTGGATGAAAAAGGGCCAGGAGACAGAGGAATCATGAAATGAAGGGGTTGTATATATGTGTCTGACTCTCTTACCTGAAGAGCTAACTGGTTTAGAACGAAGCGGGTTTATGCAAAAGCCTTTGAGAGACTGAGACCAAACAAGTTGACTCTGGTGCCCAGGTGACAATGTGTGAAACAAAACTGGAAATAGTCAGACTTCAACCTCCACTTCTAGGCCCATTCCCCAACCATTGCCGCTGACTAACTAGAGGAGTCCACTTCCAAGGAAGACACAAGGTGGAGCAGTTCACATTTGGGTACTCCTGTGTGGGGGCTGCATTATATCCAGGGACTGGCTTATATGCACTTAAAAGTAGCAGAAGAGAACAGAGTCCCACAGCTCTAAACCGACTTCCTGAACAGGACTAGCTGGGTCAAGTGGTGGAACAGAACAGGTAGAACAGACAGGCTGTGGCTCCCACATGTGGCTCCTGCTTGACTACAGTCTCAGCTGGGCAGAAACAATCTGAGCAGGACATCTACCCCAGATAGCCACTGCCCGCCAATAAACTTTCTTTCCCTACTCTCTTCCACTTGCACTTTTCCTCCCCTCTGTGTGAATAGACATTATTTTCTTCTCTGCTTGTGGTCCTATCCTGTATTTTGAAGTGGTCAGGTGAGGACTCACCAGCAGGGTCATTCCCAGTCCCCTAGGTTTGTTCCATTTCAACACTGATTTAAAATTGATACTATGACATAATATAGTAGGAGGATCCTTTTCTGATACTAAAGAGTGTATAGCTTTGTAGTGCCACAGAAATCTCATCCAGAAAGCATTTACTTCATGAACACCAATAGATATTCCAAAACTGTACCATTTTAACAAATTATAAAAGTAATTTATATGTTATTTCCATTTCTATCTTTGTAAAATTAGAACAGTAATATTTGATACTATCTAAACTTAAAATTGGTTGCAGATGTTATATTCATTGTTTAAACTCATTTTCTCAAGTTACATTTCCTCTTAAGTTTTTAAACAATATGTGATCTTAGTACTTAGAAAACAAGAAGTTCTAAAGGGGTTTTGATATTTTATCTACACAAAATACCAGCCACTGATGAAGAATTTAAAGTGATTAGAAATTCAGGCTTCCTCTCTACACCAAACAGGTTCTTTGCCACCCCTGTTTTTCACGTCTATTTCTTGTTGGCAACTGCAAGCTGTTGTTTCCAGAGCTATAGGAAATTCATATGTTCTCTGAAGCAAACTCTGCAGACATATTCATACTTGCTGTTCCACATCCTTTGGTATCAGAAGAGTTTGTTCATCTTTTCCAGGCAGAAAAAAAAAAAGCACATGGGTTTTACTTACTCAAGCAAAGTGAAAATTCATGCAATAAAGAACCTTGTTATTAAAAAAAGAAGGGTATGGACACTGACTTATTCAGTTACTAAACTTGCTGACTAATTGCTCTTCTCTCCACTGCACTTGATCACTGGAGAGTAATCAGGATGTGATATGCAATCACTGCATCAGTTCTTCTGCCTCATCAGACCAAGTTACTGCAGTCACAGACGCAAGCAGACAGTATTCACCCTCCTGACAATCTGGAGTGCAAAACACTACTCCTACATGGGGAGGCAGAAAAATTGGCTTTTCTTATCTATAAGAGGGCCAGTATAGATTCCTTGGCATAATTACACTTTGTTGTTATTGATATTTCTTATTGAGGTACCACTGGGTTTCATTTTTAGGAGCAGTAACTACACCAAGTATAGTTACTGTAGGGCAAGCATAGTCCACCACCATAGTCCACCCTGCTTCCTTCCACTTTCATCTCACCCTTCCCACACCCTCTCTGGATGCCCCAGTTCTATGGTCAGCTTTCAAAAGTTAGTTTTTATGTTTGATTTTATCTGACCCTCTGCTGAGTTTCTCTATACTTCACTATTATTTTATTGGCACAGAATAATGCAATGGCTGGGCAAAGCCTAATACAAGACTAGATAATTTCTTTCGCTTGATCCACCCCTGAATTCTACTGATTAAATCAGTGATGCTCTATTTTATTGATATACTAATATTACTATAAAAAAGGTTTCCTTAATTAAGCAGGTACTGAGAAGCTAAACATTTTTCTTTTTCATCAGATTTTTTCTTATCATCTGATACTTTAATGCAGTGATTTCCATTGTGATTCCCTACTTATATATCACTTTTAAACTTAGTATACAGGGCCTCCCCGGTGGCTCAGCGGTTAAGCGCTGCGCCGTGGAGCTGTCGGCAGCGGCGACGTGAGTTCGACGCCCGGCCGGGGAGAATCTCACATGGCGCGGCAGACCTCTCCTGCCTTGCCCGCTGCTCCCCTCAGCAGTGTATTTCTGATCTGCCTGTTCTGCTCCCCGCTCTGGCTCTGGTGAACCCTCTCGCCGCCCCATGACTCTGGCCTGTACCCCAGCTTGTATGTATAAATAAAAAAATAAATCTTTAAAAAAAAAAAGACTTAGTACACAAAGTTCATTTTAAGGCACCATGGTTTGATGGAAAGAGTCCTAGTTTTATGTCGGTCAATTGCTAGCTTTGCAACATTAGAGAAAAATTATAATCCTACATTTTCCCCATTGTGAAAATGAGGATTTAAAAGGCTTTGTAGGTGTGTTGGAAGGAATAAGAGAATTATATAATATGCCTAGAACTTAATACATGGAACCTATTGTTTTCTTCCTTATTAGTGCTATTTTACATAGAATACTAAATGACATATATAACACTGACTTACGTTCAGTTTCCTTTAACTGATTAGTCACCATTAAACAGTATCAGTTCACAAAATTTCTGGTGCCATATGCCTAATTTATCCTTGATTGTGCATGTGTCAGTGAAGACTTTTTAGAGGCCTGAAAAATTAAGCTGATCCTTATATAATAAAAGGGGTGGAGCCTAATTCCAGAAGGTATTTACATACTGCCACCTTTCCCCCCCCCAAAAAAAGGGACTAATTCCAGAAGAGATTTTTTTTTACTGTATTTTTTTAACTTAATTTATATCCTTTACTTTATTGTGTATCCCCTGTAGGTTTCCCACCACCAATTCACACATGAACCACCACCATAGTCCCTTGTGTGCTTTTCTCCCTTATTTTGGTCTCTCTTCCTCCCCCTCCCCTGTAGAATGTCTCTTATTTATGGTTGCCTGCTAGTTTTTGCTTTTGTTTATGTTTTGTGTGCTGTTTTCTCTCCAGAACTATTTTAAATGTCATGTGAAATTTTCTGGGGTTGTGTTCTGGATGGGAAAATTCACAAGCCATCTTCCCAGGTTTCTTCTTGTATATAAAACCCTGATGCCTGCAGGTAAAACAGTCTTTCAAGTGCTTCAATCCCCACTAGTTACCAAAGAGCTGGAAAAAGATTTAACAAAGGTACCCCACCTTTTGTGTCTCTGCAGTCCAGTCTTCTTAACACTTTGTGTACTGGCGATTTTCTGTGCCACCGCATGAATGGTATAAGCATTCAATAAAACACACACAACTCCTGAACTACTGGATATTAAAAAAACTGTAATATCTCTCATAAAATACCTTACACTTTCACCAAAACAATGTGTAAAGCTTCAAGACTGAGTACGATCAAAGAAATAGCTCCTAATAGTTCCAAATAATCTACCGTGGCATGAAAAACCAGAGACTAGATGAACACGTATCAATACATGAGTGGACCACAAAGTGTTAAGTTAGGAGGTTGGATCCTCCATTGCCTTCTTCTAGCACTCGCAAGTCTCTGGACAGGAAATTTAGAGTTGCAAACTCCTGCTAATAAAAGCATTTGTTGCTGGTGCTGCTGACTCACTGTTTCTGCCTATATGAACTAAATACAATATTAGGCTTAATTATCTCACTGAGTAAAATCTGGGCTGCTTCAGGGTTGAATCATCACTTTGATTATCTTAAACTCTTTGTCTAACTATTCTTGAGACTTTATTTTTCAGTTAACAGTATCCATCAATCACAAAGGCTAAATGCATTTATCTGTATTTTTCATTCTAGCCAAATCATTCTTTAACACTCTAAAAATCAACTGTCCTTTGAGTTTTATTCTGAGAGAGCACAACTACTATTTCAGCAGGAGATCAGTCTCTTCCACACTATAGCTTTGTAAACACACTATAAAATTTTCTGGGCACCCTACCCCTGCTCTAACAGGCAAGAGAGCAAAGCCATGTCACAGGCTCTATCCTATATGCAGCAATCTGCTGCTTGAAGATCAAGTCAGTCTTTTCAGATAAACAGTGATTTAACAATGGGCACCCAGCCTTTGCATCTCTGCAGGGCAGTCATTAGCAAGAAAAAAATTAAATATTTTTGCCTCCCTCTGACATCAGCATATTTTTAGATGGGGACAATTTAGAAAAGAAGCCCCTCCTATCAAGAATAACCACATTCCTGGGCCTCCCTGGTGGCGCAGCGGTTAAGCGCTGCACTGTGGAGCTGTCGGCAGCGGCGACGCAAGTTCGACGCCTGGCCAGGGAGATTCCCACATGGTGCGGCAGACCTCTCCTGCCTCGCCTGCTGCTCCCCTCAGCAGTGTATTTCTGATCTGCCTGTTCTGCTCCCCACTCTGCCTCTGGTGAACCCTCTCACCGCCCCATGCCTCTGGCCTGTACCCCAACTTGTATGCATAAATAAATAAATCTTTAAAAAAAAAAAAAGAATAACCACATTCCTAATGTCAGTAACTCACTGTTCCTACCTATTAAAACTAATTTCAGGGCCTCCCTGGTGGCAGCACAATGGATTAAGTCTCAGCACTATGAAGCTCTCCACAGCCACTGCAGCATGAGTTCAATCCCTGTCCAGGGAGCTTCCCACATGGTGCAACAGATCTCTTCTGCCTCGCCCACTGCTCCCCTCAGCAGTGTGCTTCAATAGATACACCTATTCTGCTCCCCACTCTGTCTGGTGAATCCTCTCACCACCCCACACTTCTGGCCTACACTCCAGTTCTTGGATGCATAAATAAATAAATCTTTAAAAAATAAATAAATAAAACTAAATTCAAGCTTGTTTACTGGACTAGCATTCATAGAGTAAAATCTGTTGCACTGCCTCCTGGGTTTACATCCTCACGTTGGGGCCTCCCTGGTGGCACAAAGGGTTGAGCACAGCACTATGAAGCTATTCAGAGCCACTGCAGCACTAGTTCAATCCCTGACCAGGGAGATTTCCACATGGCACAGCAGACCTCTCCTGTCTTGCCCGCTGCTCCCTTCAGCAGTGTACTTCAGTTGATCTGCCTGTTCTGCTCCCACTCTGTCTCTGGTGAATCCTCTCACCACCCCACACCTATGGCCTGCACCCCAGCTTGTATGCATAAATAAATAAATCTTTAAAAATAAATAAATAAATAAATCCTTACTTTGATTATCTAATAAACTCCTTGTTTCTCCTTGAGACTTTATTTTCATTTAACTGCTTGGAGAGCCAAAAATGAATACCTTTAAAATAAAGTGGTATCCCTTTAAATTCAAAATGCATTAGACCACTGTGGTTCTCTTGGCCCAAGGATAAATGCCATGGAAATTAAAGAAAATAGTTCTAATGCCATGAAACAGAAAAGGTCAGATAGGGTGAGATGATTACTCTCATCATTATTAACATTATTTTGCATTTAGATAGGCCCTCTCTTTTGCAGACTCATTCTCATTCTATCCCACAGCTTGTATCTGAGCAGCTTGTGGAACCCTTGATAACATCAAGAGTGATCCTGATAAGGAAGAGAAGCCACAAGTCAAGAGGAGGCTGAGCAATTAACCTTGGACTTTATTTGCTCCCTCTGGTCATCATTTGCAAACAACCTAAAAATTTGTACTTGCATGAAAATAATAACCATATAAACTTGAAACCTCTTCTGGAACTTCTGAATTCAAACTTTTTAATACATTTTTGAAATCTTAATTTTATATTTTTATGTGGATTTTAAATTGTAATTGTGTGTGTGTGTGTGTGTGTGTGTGTGCACACATTGAAGAGTTTGGTTGTTATTATATTACAAATACATTGGACTGTCGGAAAAGGAAAAGTAATGACACATTTTTGTGTAGAAAACAGAAAAGTATATATGCCATTACTTTTCCAACATCCCAGTATAACTACAACACCAACTAATTCCTCTCTGCCAAGAAATCTGTTTAAATTTTGATCTTCTTTTTCCATCCATAGCAGGGTAAACCTGGACACTCTTCCAAGGCCCTGGCCAGGTCTCAGAACTGTCATTCTCCTAAAGGCCACTCCCTCTTACATCACTGGGATGAACACAATGAGCATCTCTCAATTTTTCTGGCAGTGTCTTTTTTCTTCTTTCTTATCTGAATCAAAGAAACTGCTACCACTTTTGCATGGTTGACTCCTCCACTTATACCTTAGATATCTCCCAGATTTTCTTTCCTCATCACATCACTTATTTCATTATTATAGTTCTCAGTCTTTGACAACTTTCCATTTACTCTTGAGCACTCAGATGGCCTAGTCCTCTTACCCAAAACCCCCTTTTCTTATTTAAATTTTTGACTTGATAATCCTTTCTCCTTTCCCTCCACAGTTATCTAAATAGCAGTCTATTTGCATACCTTTCATGTTGCTATACCCTATTCATTGCTCACTCATTGCACAGGGATTCAGTTTCATGGAACTATCCTGGATTTCATGTTTTCTACTACAAGGGTGCTACTATAAATTCTCAAAGCTCCTAAACTCATTATTTCCAAACTCAAACTTCCTTTCCAACACATGAAAGTGTGCTATACTTTTGGTGTCGGTTTACAGAATCAACACTCAGTTATCTATAGTCAAAACATCCTGAAAAACATAATTATCAATTTCCCTTTCTCTCGTGTCCCAAATCAGATGAGTTTTCAAGGTTTGTGGAGTTCCACAGACAAAAATATCTCTTAATAGCTGTCACCTTCTATTGTGCCCACTGCCACTGCCTTCATATTTCTCTCTGCTGCTAGTTTCTTCTATCTTGGTTCAATCTTTCATGCTTTTCCCGGTGTCTGCATTCTAAAGCAAAACGTGACCACCTCAAGGCACATCTAAAAAGACTCAATGACTTTTCATTGCCATGAAATAAAAACAAACAAATAACATAAGTAACACATAAAATAGTCTTGCAAAAACAACTGAACCTGAATTTACTCAAACTTCTACTACTAATTAGTTTATAGGAAAAGAGGAACATGTTAAATGACACATCAGGGTTGTGGTATAAGAGATCCAGAGAGTTAGAATTCTACAAATGAACAAATCACTTCAAGAGATTAAAAAAAAAAGTTACACTTCAAGAGTAACTTTAGGCAAGCAAGACAGAGGGTCAAATAAATCCAAATAGACTTAAGACATTTATCAACAAATGTACCAGGTGGATGTTTTGCAGTATTAGATGATAATAAGAAATCACTATTAAGTTTGTTAGATGCATATATGAAGTATAATTTTTAATAGTTCTTTTCCATTAGATATACACAATGAAGCATGAATAATGAACTTGCTGTAAAATATTCCAAAAATGGGGGAGATTAAATGGGGACAGATGAAGCAAAATTTATGTGTTTATAATCAGTGAAGCTAAATCGTCAGTAATAGTGTTCTTTTTCCTAATCTCCACTTTTGTATATGTTTGAAATTTTCCATAAGAAAAAAATACTTTTAAAAGTCCCTTTTTGTGATATTCAAAACCATTAACAACACTCCCTTGGAAAACTTTTCTAGACTTACCTTTAGCTGTTCTTTATTTTTTTTTTTTAAGATTTATTTTATTTATGCATACAAGCTGGGGTACAGGCCAGAGGTGTGGGGCGGCGAGAAGGTTCACCAGAGACAGAGCGGGGAGCAGAACAGGCAGATCAACGGAAATACGCTGCTGAGGGGAGCAGTGGGCGAGGCAGGAGAGGTCTGCCACGCTGTGTGGGAATCTCCCTGGCCAGGTGTCGAACTTGCGTCGCTGCTGCTGACAGCTCCACAGTGCAGCGCTTCACCACTGCACCACGAGGGAGGCCCCTACATGTTCTCTATCTTCATCATATTTTACTCAACCCACTAAGCACTTGGATACTAGATCTGGGCTCATGAAGACATTCCTACACAGTCTGGTCACTAGTCTGGGGCAAATTAAATGACTTTTCCTCAGACAAATTAGAAATCTCATATAAGCAATATAACTACCTACTGATTGCTTTATGCAGGTATGTTCCTGCCCGGATTTGCTTCAAACATAGGAGTATTATCAGATTTGAAGAATTTAAAACATGGCAGAAGGTATTTAAGTTTCCATGATAGATTTGGATAAGTAGTTTCAGATGATCTAATCCTCATTTTGTAAAAGTACTATGGTTCTATTACTTTAACTGATATAAAATGATGAACACTTAAGCGAAACACTGAATTACTTCTCTTGAATGCAGATTTAAGGAACCTCTCAGACATATCCATCAATGTGGTTAAAATCTCAAAATCTCAAAACTCAAAATCTCTATAACAATATTGATGGATTGCTGTATGGTACATTCTGAAGCTGACCTGTGCACTTTAGTGGTAACCAACATTTCATTGAAAAGATTTTTTTTGAGTGCTATGTAATATTTCACAATCATTTTCTTAAGTATTATTCCTAAATAAATCTATTAGCATATACAGGCAGTTTAAAACTTATAAGGAAAAACTTATGAGAATAAAAGGGCATCAATTAGGCAAATTTTGAATGAAATTAGTCTCACAATTTTATCACTCACTAGCCAATAAGTTTCACATCTGTGAGCAGCCATTATAACAATATTAACCACAATGAACACTTTGTATGTTAATGTGGATATAAATTACAACTCCAGAAAAAGGTCTTTTGTCATTTGCCATTTGCTAATATCCATTTAGTGTTGAGGGATAACCCCCACTTTTCATATATATTTAAATGATTCACTATTCAAATATAATCACTCTTTCCAGATACAATTAGAGAAAAGATTAGGTTCGTACTTACCAGGAAATCTACTGTGGAGGTTGGCATCACAGTTGTAGCTATTGAACTGAGCAGACCCCGGAAGCACTCTAATCATTAGAAGCAGCAGCAACCATATTTGTTCCATTGCAAAACCTAGGAAAGAGTTTCTTATCATGTGGACGTCAACTTCCTTCACTTTTATTTGCTAGAAAGACTGAGGTTGTTCTCAACACACCATTGAACAGGCTATATACATGTAGTCAAGGTCATTAAAGGTCTAAGGATTATTAGAAATTATTACCAACAATGAAGATAGAGATTTTAGTTACATTATTTCAAAATTCCGTTTATTCTTTGGCTTCAGCTTGCTAAGGATGACAAAGTGAGCCTTTTCTGGTGGAAGAGTTATGGCATAAGTCATGAAGTCTGCAGAAGAAAAATTCTTTATCATGAATGGGAAGATTTGATCCAAGTAGCTGACAGATTAGAGCAGTATAACTAGGCAGTCTGATCAATTTAGAGACAAATCTACACCTTAAAATATCAATACATAAAAAGTATTGAGGGATTTATTGCTTAATACTTGTTCTGATGGGATTCTCAATATTCTTCAAGACCATATAAAATCAGGAAAAATTTCTCCTTAACAAAGGAATTCTACTAGAGTACTGCCACTTCTCAAATCAAGAGACTATGTATCTTTTTTTTTCTTCAGGAAATACAGGAATAATGCAAAAGGAAGAACAAAAAATACTACACATGGAATGACTAATGATTGCTCTTTGGTGGTTAATAAGGACTGATACAGATGTATGAGAACATTGAATTCTTAGGAGAAAGTAATGATATTTTTGAGATGACAGTGTGGGTTATAAAAATAGAAATTGACTTTGAAACTCAAATACTAGTCAGTTCAGTGTTTACTATTATTTTTCCTGGATTCCCTTTTATTGGCTGGATAAAATTAAAACATCTTTCAGATGTGACCAACTAATTGTCAGAATATAGTCTGTGTACTGAAAAAGAAAGCTGTTCATTGGTGGTATGTATCTATACACAAACAGCAAAAAGAAAACAATTATAAATGGTTTACTCAAATAATTCAGCACATTTTAAAAGTTTGGGGCTTGGGAAAAATGGTATTTTACTTTTTTTTAAAGAGCTAAACTTAGATAATTAACCAAGATTTTAGCAAAAGGAAGGAAACACATTTTATTTTTGAATCATAATTTTAGTATAACAAGTTTATGGTGAATGAAGTCACTTGGGTGAGGATGTGGGAAAGGAAGACATGAGTTTACTCTCAAAAAATCGACTGAAAAAATATTAATTCAACAGAAGCTTCCTTCCTTTCATGCTATAATATACTACTTAGATAAACCTAGTGTGTTTTGGTAGAAGAGCCATATGTCTGGTTAGCACTATTCCCCTAGGACAGTCCATTATTAAAAAAAAAAAAAAAGCTCACACAAAACACACAGAACATGGGTTCTCTTTGTCACTCATAGGCTTTCAAAGAGACTAAACACTCAAGACACTTCAAAGAGACTAAAACAGTCCTGCTCTTTTGGGGTCTGTGGAAAACTACTAGGAAAAGGAACAGCTTGTTCTGATCAGTGCGTCCCACCACACACACCTATTTCATGCCTTGCAACTGCCTTCTCATGGTGGGTACCACCAATTCTCAGAAGGCGTTAGAGACTATAGACCCCCACCATTTCCATTCTATGGATTTCTCCCACCCCTAAGGATTCAGTCTGGAAATTTAGTTGGTGGGTTATTTTTTGTTATTTCAAAGTAATTTCTAGCTTTTATATTCTCCCACAGGAGAAAATTAACACTGAGCGTACAACATGCACAAAGAAGACACTATGCAGCAGATAATTTATCTATAATCTCTCCTTCATATTCCTTATAATAATTAGATGAGGGAACCTGTAGTTCTAAAATACAAACTGTGATGTAGACCAATGCTGCCTAAAAAAAATAAGAATTATCACTTCATGTACAGAGAAAGAAAAATAAGTCTCAGTATACATATGGCCAACAGACATGAAAACATGCTCAACTCCACTTATTTTGGGAAAATACCAACTAAATACAATGACATGTCACTGTATACTTGTGAAAATGGCCTATATCAAACAGACTGTAAACAACATGTGCTGGTAAGGGTGCGGAGAAAAAGGAACTCTAATATGTTGTTGGGAATGCATGGTGCATCCACTATGAAAAACAGTGTGCAAATTCCTTAAAAGGCTAAAAATAGAAATATCATATGATCCACCAATATCTCTCCTACATGTTTACCCTACGACTACAAAAACAATAATTCAAATAGATGTTCACTCCTGTGTTCATAGCAGCACTATTCACAATAGTCATAAACATGAAAGTAATATAAATGGTCATCAACAGATGAGTAGTTTAAGAAGATGTTGTACATATGTTTGATGTAATACTACCCAACTCTTTTAAAAGATGAAATCTAGCTATTTGTAACAAAATGGATGGAATTGAGGTAAGTAGGCTAAGCAAAAGAAGTCAGAAAGTAAAGAACTATTAGGGGAGGTACCATATTCCCCACCTCACTTAAATATGGGTGGAACTGAGCAGCCAGGTGAAGCTATAGAACATGAAAGGCAGGTGAGTTGAGAGGGGAATTCCTCTTGTTCCTGCAGCCCATATTGCACCGTGGGCACTGCTTAGAATGAGGCATGAAAGAGACACAAGGGTGAGAGACAAGTGGGAAGGCTGACAATGGCAGCCGCTACCTTGATTTGGTATAGTTTTCTTGGACATGTTTCAGAAACCATTTCTTATGATTCCCCTCCAGAAGGTGCCTTAGACTTGTGACAAGCTTTTAGGCCTCAGTGGCCCCACTCAGGCCAACGCTGTTTGGCTGGGCGTTTACCCACTAATTATATGTTCACTAATTATAAATATTAAAGTTTTTTTCACACTAAGGGCTGTCTTTGCCTTTGTATGTACAGATAGCCAGATCCCTTTTGGGACATACAAGTTTGGGAGTTCCTAGGTACCCCTTGATCACCCTTACAGCAAATAATTACTGGGTGCTTTTCTCATATGTGGACTACAAATAACCAAACATAATAAAAATAATTCTTAGACTCTGAAAAATATGTGGTTACCATAAAGGAAAGGGAAGGTGATGAGATGAAAAGTAGAAGGGGCCTAATTTGACAGTGTGAATGGCACTAAAAGTTTGATGACATGTTGATGTGTGAGGCTGCACTCCTGCAATTTATATAGTATAGTAAACTATCTCCATCAGCCTCAACCCTATCTCCATCATTTCAATTGCACATGAAAACCTAAGCATCAACTCACGGTAGCAATCTTGAAGCTGCTACTTGCCAAAGTTCCTAAAGTTCTGTTCTGGAACGGTATTCCTTGAGGTCCATGATGATATTGAGTCCCTTTATACCCGTCAAAGAATAATGCCCTGTTTGCTAAGGCCTTGGTCCCGGGCAGGTGCAATTCTAACCTGTGCTCTTCAGGACTGGTCTGGCTAAAAGAGCTTCATTGAACATGTCACAAGATAGAACTTGATTCTGCTGACGTACTCTGGGATGAGCTGAGGTGCTTGCTGTCCCATACAGCACCAGTGAACTCTGTTACAGAACCTAAGCAGCAGCATCTCCCACCTTAGCAACTTAACTAGGTGCAATGACAACACCCCTTCTTTGGTGCTAACGATGGTGTACAAGATTGCCTAAGAGCCAATATTACAAAATATTAGTGACACATTCTTAGATAATAATGACCGCAAAGATATGTATGCACAAGGTTTTCTGAAATGTTTTATTTCTTAACTTAGCACCTTCATAAATTTAATTTGATGGAGATGAGTAGGAAGAGGACAACTGTCTGCATCATGCTGAATTTTAAGGAATTCAGAAGTACTGATTTTAAAGACACACTCTAATGTTCTAAAGAGATTTTTCAGACAGAACATCTGTACATATCAGAAGGCTGCGAATTCAGAAGACTTCTACCACAGCACATGTTAGAGATCACACTACTCGACAGAAAATAGCATGGGACCCTTGTGTTGTGAGAGATAGCTGGCTTCTGGTAGGTAGAACTGGCCTGGCTTCTGCACAATATCACCAAACATGTTGCACACCTTTTATGGAGCAAACCTCTGTCATCTGTTTCCCAGAAAAAAACAGATCTGTGTATATGTGTGTACAGACAAATGCTTTAAGCAATAAATGTTTTATTTCGTCATTTAAAAAAAGAGTGATATTCATCTCTCTTAATCTGGTACTAATAGATTCTGGTTTTTATATTTAACAATGCTATGAAAGCCACAAACTCAATGGTTTGCTATCAAATACATCAATATTCCTCATATTAAATTTTTCTAAAAAAACTTCTTACAAAATATGAATTTCTAATTTAGAATTGAACTTAAGAGTCAGAATAAAAAAGAATTTCACACTCAGTTCCCACTGAATTTTATACAAATTCATATTGTTCTGTCAAAAATAATGTTCTGTAGATTTTATATATTCAATTATCTTTTTTGACTTCCCTTTTTTTTGAGATCTATTATATGCCAGGCACTGTGCTGTGTTTAATATTCAGCTACTAACATGGATTTAATTTTTAGCCGTTACAAATGTGAAAACTAAAGTCTAAAGTTTTTAATTGATTTGCCCAAGGTTACATAGTAAATGGCACAGCAGAATTCAAAACCAAGCTTGACCTTTGTAATTATTATGCCACTCTGGTTGACTTAATTGGAGTTTGTAAAATAAATAAAATTAATGTGCTGCTAATTTCCAGAAAGTAAATTATATTAATAATGCATGCTTAAAATATGCTTTGAACTAAATGATTCAGATGATTGAGGCAAAATATTTTTAATATCTACATAATTGTCATGACTCTTTCAATAGGAAATGACTGCATAAAAATATTACTCTTTTCGCAAATTGATTCAATGCTAGTACAAGTGAGTTTTTAAAAGGACTAGTTGTATGCCAGAATTTTTAAAAGTATTTCATGAATATTTTCTAGCAATGAGAGGGGTTATTTATTCTCCTTATTCTGGGATGAGAAAACTAATGCACAGCAATATTAAATAACTTGCCCAAGGCTAAGGAGACAAGCAGTGTTAGACGCAAGATTCAAAGTACAATGACTCCAGAAACTGCCCTCAACTATTATGTTGCACTGCCTTCCAGAAAACAATCCTTTTAACACTAAATCAAATTTGGCAATTACTTGGTAAATTTGACTTAAATCAATTTATTTCTACATTTATTTATCAAATACTATTAAATGCCTACACATCTGGTACCATCCAGGAGCTAAGGTACAACAATTAGAAAAAAATTTTATCTGCATAGGGGCCTCCCTGATGCTGCAGGGGTTAAAGTCTCAGTGCTATCCTGCTATTGCCAGCAACCACAGCATGAGTTCGATCCCCGGCCAGCGAGTTAACCCACCTCTCCTGTCTCGCCTACTGCTCCCCTCAGCAATGTATCTCAGTACATTTGCCTGTTTTGTTCCCTATTCTGTCTCTGGTAAACCCTCTCACACAGCCCTAACCCACACCTCTGGCCTAAGCCCCAGTTCTTGTATGTATAAATATATGAAATAAACCTTTAAAAAAATCATCTGCATGTAACTTATATTCTAGTGAGGGAAATTTGAAGAAAATATAGGTAAAATAGAGTATCTTTGTGAAAAGTGATAGAAAAGTAAAGCCGAAAAGAATGATAGAAAGTTCCAAGGCAGAAGGGAGGAAGCAATAAAATTTTTAGTGGGTGGTTAGGGATACATAATCAATCCATATAAATTAAGTTTGCAAGGTAATAAAAAAAAATCACTTATGAACTACCTGTCTTTAACTTATACTTTCCAATTTACTCTCCTTTTTTTTTGTTATTTAGACATTTCCCAAATAAAACAGATTTTAGTGCATAAATTATTCTCTGGGAATAACATGAACACTTTGAACAGCTGCATTAACCTTTTCAGATGAATAGAGGTGGCCCTTAGTGACCAAGAAAAGTAATTTCTTAAATAGCACCACTGTGACCTGAGAAAAAGTGAACATGTCCAAAAGTGCCCTTATCTGCTCAAGAGAAATAACTTTTGCAAAAACAAATGAGTTCAACAATTTAACAAAGTTTCATACTGCCTTAATTTTATTGCCTTCATATAGGTCAGTCCATGTGATACTGTTTTAGTTGGGAAGAAAGATAGAAAATATAAAACAAACATCGTTTCTTCAAATGTTCAATCATCAATCTCATAGTTACGTACTTTAAAAGAGAGCTGATTGTTTTATCATAAGATTTATAAAAATATGAGAGCGTTCTTCGACCTCAGTCATTGTCCCAATCCTGTCATCCTCAGGCCCGACTCTGCTTTTATTGATCAGCTCCCCCACGCAGGCTTGCTGGCCTCCACAGAGATAGACTCATATCACTGCTTCAGTATCAGCCCCCCCAGCCTGCACCTCAAAAAAGATAAGAAAGAGTTCATTAAATTCAAAATGACAGGATTAGTAGTTGTATCAGTTCCCAGGGAAGGGAGACAGAAACGTGTGTTACTTTAACAGAGATCCAAGCTTATGTTAAAGGAATAAAGGCCTAAACGCACCTATGAAGCTACCAACAGGACCTAGATAAGATCTGGCAAAGAGGCACTAAAACTGTGCAGGTAGGTAACAGGCCTGCTCAGTTAAGCCTCATGTTGTTACAGAATATTGTCTCTAAAAAAAGGGGGGAAATATTGCCTCACTTTCCAAAATCACCAGCTTTAAAGTTCTGGAGACCACAACTATTTAATAAAGAAACATGTTTTGTGATGGCTTGTCTAGACTGAAGTTCTATATTCTTTATCTCTGTCATATTGGATCATTAGAGTGAAGTACATTTTAAAAGGAAAATGAAAATATAAAACTTCCATCAGAAATATCTATTATTATGTACATACACATTCTTTAACACAGTGTCCTTGTCTTTATAAACAAAGACTAAAACACACCATGTACTTCTAGAATAATGCCTCAAACAAAAAAGGAAATACTTTTAGCCATCAAGAAGACATTCAGAAATTTTATGACTCTAAAGATGCTGATGTATACCATAAGGAAACATGAATGCTAAAGGCTGCTCCTAAGAGAAAAACATACTCCAATTTTCTCTGACACGAAGCGACTGTTCATTTATTTCCCCTTGCCCAACTTTCTCATTTATCTTTCTGTTGAGAGTTTTCTCAAGTAATCTATAGCATTTAAATGATTTAGTGTTTAGTTTAGAACATTTGTTTTAGCACCTAAGTTTTAGGGGTACTGAGATATCGAACTAAGTCACTCTAAAAGCTTTTTAGTAATAACTCACAAGTTTATTTTCAAGATTCTTTTAAAGCAGCTTTGAAGATATGTTAGTATATTGGCAACCTTCCTTCTTCGATGAAGTAAATTATAACAAATTATTAATAAATGCAATAATTTAATTATTCTATTCAAATTTCCATTATTCCCTAATTAAATGATTGACACTTAGTGTGATTATTTCACAAGGGAAATATTTCCTTTTTCCATAAAGATGCTATACAAAATATTTATGAGCAGACACAGTATAGGAATCAGCCAGTTCAAAGGGATATCCTGCTGGTATGTTCTGGTTGAATATCAACCCACTTCCAAAATGTCTGATTATTTGCATGGGTACTAAAAATGGTAATGGGAAGATAGCTAGATGACTCAGTCAACACTTGCTTAAGAATAAAAATGAATGAAATTAATTAGTCCTTGACTATTTGATTTCTGCTGTTAATGTGTTCATTTATTCATTTAGTCCATAAATTTTTATTGAACAGGGTCTAAGTGTCAGACTCAAGACACTAGGGACCAGTAATAAGCAAAACATGGCTCTTACTTTCATGGAATTTACCAATTAAGAGGGAATTAGTCATTAAATTAATGATTGCATACATAAAGATATACCTATAAAACATATTCAGCAAGTATCATGAGAGGAAATTAAAAGATATTTCAAGAAATATAATAATAGAGCTGAATTTAGAAGGGAAATAGAAAGAAAACACTGAGAAGTACCATAATTGATAAGAATTTTAGGATTAATTTGAGTAAGTCAAATAAAGACTGGGGAAAAGCACTCTAGGTAAAGTTCATTATATAACCACAGGTTCCAAAACACAGTAAGAGTTCATATTTTTTTAACTTTGAAAGAAGGTCATGATGCCAAGCAAAGAGGAGAAGGTCAGGAGATGAGTCTGAAGGTCTAGACAAGTAGAAAGTAGTCTTCCCTCTTTCCTAAATGGAATGGCAGCCTTGACGGCCTTTGCGTTGAGAATGGACGCTACAGTGCTTGGGATTAGAGTGAAGTACACAACTTTAAATTATTTTGAATACCAAAACTTTGTGCTAAATTCTGCTGCAAAATGAGTGAGAAAAAGGAGTCAGGAATGCTTCTCAAGTTCGTCTTGGTCAACCAAGTAAATACTAGTACCATATATTGAGATTGGGGGGCGGGGAATTAGCAGAGGTACTTATGGAATGAGAGTGAGGGAGTGTAACAAGATATTAGTGGATTAGTGCCAAATGCATTGAAATCTATTATTTTTCTGTACAGAAACAGAGGTGACAGAAAAATTGAAATATAGTAAAAGGCAGTAAGCAATCTTGCTTTAAGTTGCAAGAGCAATTTTCTGTTGGTTATCACAGAGTATCTACCATACATATAATATGTACTGACAGGAGAATGTTTCTAACACATCCAGAAGGATAGCATCTCCCTGAGCAGTCTGGATCTATAGCTATCTCCTATTGTCAAAATTGTCAATGAAACTCCCTAAGTTGACCATCCTTATGAGATATTTGTGAGTAATTGAATAATATTTCCAATGAATTTCCTTCTAATAATTTCTGTTACCCAACAACTTTTTACCCTTTGAGGAAAATTAAAATGAAACCCACATGAAAAGAAAACCACTGCCTAATTCTGAATTCAAAATATTATTATTTTAAAGCCAAAATAGAGAAAATGGTTATAAAAATCTATGGGTTTTGATTGCAAAAGACAAAGGAGATTTTGGCTCACCATGATCTGGGCTTTCACTTCAGGAGCCAGGCTCAGAGGACAGAGCAGAGAGTTTGTTCTAAAACCCACAGAGAAGATGTGAGCCAGGACATGGCATAAATACAAAGTTCTGCCCACAAAGAAGCTTGGAAAGGAGTGGAAAAACAAGAGTGTTTAGAGTTTGATGTGGAGTTTTCTTTCTGCTCTTATTTTAGATAAAAATATCCAACCGGGCCTCCCTGGTGGCGCAACAGGTTAAGTGCAGCGCTGTGGCACTGTCGGCAGCTGCAGTACAAGTTCAATGCCCAGCCAGGGAGATTCCCACACGGCATAGCGGACCTCTCCTGCCTGGCCTGCTGCTCCCCTCAGCAGTGTATTTCAGACAATATGCCTGTTCTGCTCTTCACTATCTCTGGTGAACCTCTCACAGCCCCACACCTCTGGCCTACACCCCAGCTTGTCTGCATAAATAAATAGATCTTAAAAAATATATATCTAAACTACCATGCCTTCGCTGCTTTGTGAAGGGAGTTTATAAGTTATGCCAGTTATCATGGACACAGCAATGGCAATGGTGAGGTTACAGACACAATTCTGTGAAAGGGGAGTGGATACAAAGCACCATTTTCCCTACTCCCACTTACATGCAGCCACCTTGGATTACAAGCCCCAGTACACCATGATTCCTAAATCTGAGCAGCTACTGGGAACTAGGAGCAGAGCAGAGCAACCAGATAGACCTATACCACATGAAAGGTCCACTCTCTTGCTTCCACAGGTCCGACTTACACCCTGGTACCACTAGCTAGTAGGACAGATGGCATTTGACCACATATTAGCTAATGAACACTCTCTCTCTTCCCTCCTCTTATATATAAACCTTTTTATTTAAATTCCTCTCTGAATACCTGCTTTTGGTTGTTGTAGCATGACTGAGGACTCATACAAAGGTTACCCCATTTCTCCAGGAGGTGCCCTGTAACAATGATACCTAAAGACCAAACATGAAAACTCTCCATTTAAGCCAATTAGGACTACAAGATGATAAACTGACTATCTTCGGCACCAGGAAAATCTGTAATTTTAAGTAGTTAGTGTATATAATAGTAACTATTATTTATTTATATAAAATTAATTATTTTTATAATTATGAATCATATTTGCTACGTATGAATATTATTTACCAATATTACCATTTAATTATCATGACAATTTATGAGATAGGTACCATAATTGTCCTTATTTTACAGGTGAGGAAGCTAAAGCTGGAGAAGTTAAGTGGCTTACTTTTTAGATCACTTACCTAGGAAGTGGTCAAGATGGTATCTGAACCCAGGTAATAGGGCTCCAGAGTCTGTGTTCTTAAGCCTGAACTGTACAGCCTCCACTCCCTCCCAGTCCATACATGAAACATGAGGAGGTTAGGAGAAGGGGGATGAGGAGAATGCTGACTATGAGTATATAGTTAACATAAAAGAAACTATAGTTTAAACCCACCGTGACTAAAAATTGACTAAATCAAATATTCTCAAACTGTTAAAATTATTTTTAAAGCTCACTAGACTTACAGACAATAAGTCAGAACTTTGATTTTAAAATCTTCAAGATTTGGACATTTATAGCATTAGGTTAATCTTAATCCTAAAAACTTTAAAATTTTTTTTCAGCTCTTCAAACCTCACACTGAATTCAGAACAAGTAGTTATTTTACTTCAGAAGACACATTAGAGGTAGAATCAAATCTTTAAACACTAAAATGACATACCACATGTTGAGATGCTTATGCTCAATTACAGGATGAAGGTCAAGCAAAGGGTATCTATCAACTTATGTTGTCTACCTCACATTTACAGAGTCATAAATGGATTCATTGACTGAATAACAGGAAGACTGGTTATACTATTTAAATTAAGTCCATTTCTTTCTCATTTTCCCTCAAAATTTTATATCTGAATAGGCTGATGACAAATGCCAATTTAATATGACTTCACTAAATGCATAGAATATGTATTACTGAATGTTTCAGCCCTCAAAAATTTTTAATTAAAAGGGAAAAATTTTAGCTACAGAATGATCATATTAACAACACAAACTTTTATAAGTTAATTAGGAGAATATCTTGATGACCTTGAGACAATAAAAGATTACCTAGTGAAAAAAATTGTTTTACCATTTTTTAAGTTGTAGAGTAGGCCTCCTAACAACTTCCTTCTAGAGGTTAATGTGCTTCATATTGCCTTTTAATTCTTAAAGCATGACATTTATGCAACATAAATGAATATAGCCTTGAATAAATATAACATAGGCCGGTGTTCTGATTCTCATTCCATCACTCTATCTATATTCTTAGAAAAGTCACACAATGTCCCTCACTTTCTGTTACCTTAGTGTGAAATGAAGTATTTGACTAGAAGATGAATTAGATGAGTTCCAAATATAGAGTTGCTGATACCATGATATTTTAACAATTGCAGTAGTAAACAGTGATATATTCCCCAGTACCTTCTTTCTAAATCATCTTCCTTATCAAAATTTAGACTTTACTATGTCAGAAAGCTTTAGAGAATAATTGTCTTCTTACCCTATCCATGAAAATTGATGAGGTGGCAAGTGTTGCAGCTAGAGCACCCTCATCATTAGCACAGGTCTCTTCATAAGATATAAAATCAACAAGCAGTTTCACAGTCTAATCTCAATGATGTTAAAGTATCAATCCTTCCAGTTTTGAATGGCTGTCCTTCCACCTACAAAAATGGTAAAATTAAAATTACATGAAATAAAAAGTGAGTAAGTTGCTATTGGTATTACATTTTTATTTATTTCTCCTTATGTCTGCATTTTTGTTTGTTTTTCAAATATCTCAGCGGCCTTTAGGAAGCAATAATCAAAAAATAAAATAGGCTGCTGGTAATTTATAACAGTACTTTGTCGTACTCAAATATATTTTCAACCCTGTTCTCATTAACGTTCATTTTTTTTTGTTTGTTTGTTTTATTATTTGTTGAACCTTGGGGGGGGGGGTTGTAATATTGACCTTAATGACATCACTCTGAGGAATACATAGAAGCAAACAAAGTCGTCTTTATATTTTAGTTGTGGGAATTGAGGCCAAGTGGTTAAATGCTTTTCCTAACAGTGCATCTTGTTATATATAATATGAAAGAAGAAAACCAAAAAGAGCTCCTGAAATAATAACTTCTAATATCTCTAACTTGGCTATTTGCTAAAAATAAAAATACATCTATAGAATATTACATTGGGACATATTGAAATGAGAGACATAAAAATGTTAGCCAGTTGGATCAAGAAATACAGAAACACACACACACACACACACACACACACACACACACACACACAAAGCTTTACTTTAGAATTGATGTTGAAATCAGGGGGAAATTAAAGTTCTTATATTTAAACATTTCAAATAGTATCATGTTAACTGCTTCTGTTTTATGAATTATACATAATACTCTTAGATCACTAAAGGTAATCATTTTATTAAATCTTTGGTTAGAAATCCATAATTAAAAGAAAAAATTAAACATTAATGCTGTCTTTCAAGTAGCAACAATATTTCTGTTTCAAAATGACATCAAAAAAACTGTGTGTATGTGTGTGTGCAAGAACTATGATAATATATTAAAGATTGTACTATTGTTTCAATTGCTTGTATATTTGAAATTCATCATAATTAAAAACCCCAAATCAAATGACCTAAAATTAACTTACTCTAAATGTAGTAACTTGAGTAACCCTGGTTCTCTTGGACTCTTGTTATCTCTAAAATATGGAGTTATATTACCTGAATGACTAAAGAACTGTAATTAGGCTTTTTAAATTTGTTTTCTATTGTATTATTTTTATTGAGGTAATGTTGGTTTACAGCATAGTATATGATTTAGTTATAGTTTCATACACTTTCAGATACATTTCACCACACCCACCACCAAGATAGCCACAGTCCTCCACAGTAGTCCGTTGAGTCATCTCCCCTCCTTTGCTTCTCACCCCCATACAACCCTTCTTGTAGCTTCATTCATATAGTCAAGTTTCTAGGAAATGTTTTGAATTAATATTGTCAATTCCTTTGTTTTGTTTCTCTATATTCCACAAGTGAAATAATTTAGTCTTGGTTTCCTTCTGACCTATTTCGCTTAGCATAATTGCCTTCAGTCCCATTATGTTGTTGCAAATGGCAAGAATTCTTCCATTTTATATACACCTGTGTAGTATTCCAGTGTGTATATATATCATGTTTTCTTTATGCATCGACCTTCAGGCATTTAGATTGTTTTCATAACTTGGTTACTGTAAACAGTGCTGCGATGAACACAGGAGTACATATATCCCTTTGAATTAGTGTTTCTGCATTCTTCAGGCAGATACCTAAGCATAGAATCGCTGGATCATATGGCAGACCTATTTTTAATAGTTTGTAAAACCTCCATACTGTTTTCAACAGGGGTTGCCACCAGAACATGATAAAGACTGGATATGACAAAGCCATAGCTAACATCACATGCAAGGGTAAATCTGAAAGCTTATCCTCTAAGATCAGATACAAAACAAGGATGTCCACTTTTAGCACTATTCTTCAACATAGTATTGGAAATCTTAGCTACAACAAATAGGAAGAGAAAATGAAAAAAGGAATCCACATTGAGAAGAAGTAAAACCATCACTGTTTGCAGATGGCATGATAATATACATAGAAAACTCTAAAGATTCTATTAAATTAGAAACACCGTGTCAGTGCAGTAAAATGGGAAGGTATAAAACCAATATACAGAAATTGGTTGTGTTCTTATATACAAAGCAAAAACTAGGAGAGAAAGAAATCAAAAAACAATCTCATTTACAATTTCATAAATACATTAGAATAAGCTCAACAAAGCAGCTGACAGACATATACAATGAAAACAGACACCGTTAAAATAAATAGAAGACACAAATAAATGGAAAGATATTTTCTGCTCATGGGCTGGAAGAATTTACTATCACTAGGTTATAGGACCTTTGAAAAAGGACATTTCATCCTTTATCTAACAGAGTTAATGGGAAAAAAGACGAAATCAGCCTAATTTATTTACAAGATCAAGGTCAATAGTGGTAAGATATTGAAGAATGAGAGTTGTGAAAAAGAAAGTTATCACTTTTTAAGAAGATAACATGAATTTTTATGTCATGGCTGGGATGAACATAATTCTAACAAAATCACAGCTCTGCTATAGCCAAAGTTAGTAAAATGAGACAGAATTCTCAATGCAATTTTTAGATCTGCCTCTTAAATCAAAATGGTCCCTGGGATCTGAAGCACAGGCAAACTCTAGAGATGACTGTGGGCCACAGTCAGCAATGTAAGCTGTCCTTACAGTAGATCTCAGTCAAAGGGAAGGTCATAAGGAAGGAAGGAAGCAGAGAAAAGGGGACAAACAGAAGGCTATACTCTGAGGGTGAGAATGCAGACCGTGTTGCATTATAAATCAAGTCTGTTGACAAATTTGAACATAAATCTTTACAGGCATGGAGATCCCACCTTTCAGCAGAGTTTATTTCTCACTATTTCTTGGAAATGGTCTATCAAGAACAATATGAAACTAGGTTCATCACGATAAAAAAATACAACTTTGACCTAAAGATTTACATGAGAGATCATCCAGCAATACATAATTAATTGCTGAATGAATGTCAGTGGGTGCTCAGTTTGACCCATTCATAGGATGACTCCATGACAAAGACAACAAATAAATGGGATTTAAAGAAGATAAGAGATTGGGTCTTTCAAAAACATAAAACTGTCTCATACTTTCATATATTTGATATTTTAAAAACTAAAAAGCATCAAAGAAATAACACAATCCCTAATTCTCTTTTTCATGCTGCTAACAAGGATGGCACATATTTCTAGAATAGAAATTGATAAAGAAATTTTTAATTGGATAAAAATGCTAAAGGAATTTTAAAAACCAGAAGTATATTACTTTAATTTTAAATAGTTATTCAAAATAAGTTTCTAAATCAAATTGTCTCAGAATTCAAATATGTGAATACACATATACATGTGATACACAAATACATATTAGTTTTTTAAAGGTATATATTCTACAAATAATGATTTAAAATCTTAATGATTGTTTTTGAATTGTGCAATTATTTTAATGTCATATACACAAATTAGGAAAAAATACATTAGAAGTAGAAAGGAAATTTATCCAAATTTTTTTCCATTCTATAACCTATCCAAACTAAAGGAAAATGGTTTTATCTGAAAGTACAATTCATCTAATATTCAGAAATTTATATTCAGTGGTTTAATGATAGTATGCTCATTTGACAGAGTATAGTTTTATGAACTCTAGCAGCTTATTAGATAAGCATATATAGGCAAATAACATACTTTAAATTCTAACATATGACAGAAAGTTGCCTTCATTCTTTGTTACTCTTTCCCATATTGCAGTTTCATATTGAATAGCTATAATGATAGCAAAAGAGTAAAGTTAACCTCAGTTTATAGAGAATTTTAAATTTACAAATAGAGCCACTAACATTTTCATTGGACCTCAGCTACCTTTTAGCCAAACTAAAAATATTGTTTGCTTTTAGCATCTGGATCTTTCATGTAGATAGCAATAGAAATAACAAAACAATCATATTATTGTGAATTTAACTTTGCAATTCTTGTGTCTTAGCAACCTTTCCCCCATTTCTTCCCCAAAGTTTGGCTCTACAATATTTTTTAAAAATGTTTGTCATTTTAAAATATCCATGAATACCCATGTATATATTTTTGAATCATTATACCTCTCATTATGAGTTGTAGGAAATTAAAATTTTAAAGCAGAGGTCAGAAAATTAGGACCCGGAGAATGAATTCTACCCATCATCTACTTTGATATAGACTATGACAAACAAAAGCAGTTTTCACATTTTTTAAATGACTGGTAAATGTCAAAAGAAAAATATTTCATTAAAAACAAAAAATACATAAACTCATATTTCAGTGTCTAAATGAAATAGTACTGAAACACAGCTATGCTCATGTATGTATTTTCTATGACTGCTTTTTTAAAATTACAATGGTGGATTTGATTAGTCAAGACAGTGATCCACAAAGGCTAAAATATTTGCTGTCTGACCTTTTATAGAAAAGTTTGCCTACTCTAAACAATATATGATTACACAGACATGCAACATATAAATCTGGGGGACACAATACTCTTCTAAGGGGATTTCTTTTAGTAAATATCATCTTAGTGGTTTCTCATTAATACATTTTTCTAAGGCTTAATAAAGGCTATTAGTCACTAGCTATAAAATACCATGATGTTCGCTTAATATTTAAAAAGCATTAATGAACTGGTGGAACTGATAACTTATTTTTGAGGTACACTTTTCTTTACCTGATCAGTAGAGTCTTGAGAGTTTGGAAGTCTTATAGTTTCCTACTTGATATAAACATAGACAGCTAGTAACAATCAGCAATGACTCTGAATCGGTAAAATGTAGCCTAATGTTTATCACATCTTGGTAAGCCTATTATATCTGGCCCCCAGCTACACCATTTTATAATGAAGACAAAACACAGAAAAGCAAGCTTAATTTATAGCCTTGACCCAGTTTAGATTTCAGTTTAAATACAGAAAGAATAAAACACAAATTTGGTAAATTAGCCAAAAAATTGAATTCCTTGCAAGCAAAGTCTGCTAATAGGAGTTTAAATGATACAAAAGATAATCATTCTCTACTAAAGAACTTAATGTTATTCAAGCTATTGAAAACGTGACAAAAACATAAATCTTCAGTAATTCACCATTTGTTGCCATAACTAAATAGATTATAGTCTCAGCATCTGCTCATGGTTTAAAAGTTACCTCTAAAATAAGATTTCCTTGCAGGAAAAATTCAGTTGTTTATTATCTCTGCACCATTATCTCAGGCATCCTTAGCGGGGGTGGGGGAAGATTTAAATGTCTTAAAAAGAATGATGAACTGCTGCAAGTCTAACATGATCTTGTTACTTTTATAATGTGGCTATTAACAATAACGACTATATTGTATTTGAGGATATTCCTCAAAAATTTTTAAATGAAAGTAGATACATTTATTTATACATTTTAAGTATTATAATAAACATTAAAGAAAATTCAAATATCACTTAAGCATATTAAAAACTATATAACTAGAAATAATTGGTCTGATATGTGACTAATAAGATAAAGCTAGTAACAGGAAAATGAAATAATGTAGATATTTTCTATTATATATTAAAAGAACTATTAGGTTTTTTACCTAAATTTATCCTTTGTTGTTGCTACCAAATTTATTTAAACTGACAGTCAGAATTGTTTTTCTTTGGTTCCTGAAATGAATTATAAGAAGCCAATTCAGAGTAGCAAAATAAATAATGTCATACTCCTGAGAACCAAACAGATTACTATCTCAAATACATGAACCCAAGAAATAAGCTCTCTTCCTGAACATCAAAAACAACTGATTTTACCACCAGCAAAATTGGAATGGAAGGAGCCTTAGAGATCACCCACAAAATAGAAATGACAGTGTTTCCGCCAAGCCATGGATGACTGCTCACAAATTATGTGGATTCCATGTCTATTCTAACAATACTGGGCTAATCACTAAAATAATTTTAATTTAAAAGGAAATCAGACCATAATTATTTTCAATTATCATATCATCTTTGTAATTAGAGATGATGCTACCCATCTTCACCACTTTTCTAGTATGATGAAACCCTGATAAGAAATCTCAAATATAAATTGTTTGTTAGCTTCATTAATGGAGTATCTGTGGACTACAGTTCACTAGCAGTGGACTGGGATGGGATTTAAGTCTGAAATACAATGTTTTGGTGATCCTTCTTCACAAATTTGATTTCAATCTCTAATCTCAAAATTAGAGTCAGTACTTTTTCCAATTTTAATATAAATATTTGGTATGGGATTGTAGTCCACAAGAAAATTTTGTTTCTACCCTTCTCTACCCAAATATGAGATTATGTGTTATGCTTTCTTTTCTATAGTTAGGATATTTCCCACTCCAGCCCTTACCCATCACTGGAACCACACCACTAAGAGGGTTTTACTAGAGCTTGCCTTGTGTCATAAAAACATTATTCAATCAAAATGAGTTTTGCATGCTCACTAGAAAGGCAGCACTTGCTGCCATTTAGGTGGCTTCAGTGCTGGGCACTTACCCAAGTCCCTGGCTCTGTGGAGTCAGCTGTCCTCCATGTGCCTGGTTCTGCTGCATGTGCCTGAGTGTTCAAATACCTGGCCTTACCAAATGTTTTCAGAAAAGATTCAACCCTTCAAATCAGAGCAGAGTTGCTCAGTATGAGAAATCTTAAAAAAAAAAAAAAAAAAAAAAAACTGGATTTAAGACAAGCAAATGTTTCACAGGTCTCATAAAGTTTTGCAAGGTTAATCATCACCAACATGAAACTGGACCTCATTCTTTATAGACCTTTGTTTCCTTCCAATCCCTTTCAATTTTCATTTCATTCCCTTACTCCTTTTTTCCTACCTGCTTTTGATCTTCTATTTTATACTGCACGGAAGTCTTGAGTGGTATGTGTGAAGCGAGCCCTCGTCAGCCTGATGAGCGAAAGCAAAGCCTGTTGGTCTAGAAAAAAAGTCATAAAGTAAGAAACACGGGCTGAGATTGGATCAGGAGTTAATCCGCACCATTATCAATGTCCTGTTGTGTTTCGTGAAAGATACCTAGTCCTTTCAATACTACATTTCACATAGCGATGAAAATGGGATATGGAATATCATCACGAAAACTGGTTTGATTGGGATAATAATGACTAAGAGACTGTCAACGCAAAAAAAAAAAAAAAAAAAAAAAAAAAAAAAAAAAAAAAAAAAAAAAAAAAAAAAAAAAAAAAAAAAAACAGGACCCAATTGTGAAGAACGAGCTAGACACTAAACCTGCTTTAAAAATCTGTTTTTGTTCAGGAGCCTCCAAACAACCCTCATCCCACCAGGCTTTGGAGTCTTGGACCTGATTTGGACACCAACTAAACATCCCACCCCAAGAGCTATTATGATTTCTCAGTGGGAAGAAAAGTGGGAAGCTGGGACTCAGGCACCACAGGGAAAGCTTTTAGAGATGCTCTGACCATACACTACTGTTTAGAGGTGACCGTGAGGAAGATTAATGCAGCTGGGTGGTTGAATATTGCTCCACCGACTGTGTAATAATGCCTTCTCAATAATACCAGTGCACATTCCTTTATAAAATTTCATTTTATTCAATTAGTCTAGGAAATTTTAACATTTATGTTTTCAATTGCTACATAGAGATGAGTTGCCTGTGGCTACTATGAACTGAGATTAAAATCTAAGAGTTCAGTCTTTTAAGATTTCTAGTCATCCCTCTGAACAAAACTTTCCTAAACGGTAAATGAATTTAAAGTTTATATAACAACTAAAAATAGCCAGAGGATATTCACATTGTCTTCTCTCTCCTGTTTAGTGTTGAGAGTTTGGAGTTTTCTACACCAAACAAATTCTGGTCCATGTTTTTCAGCAGTGTCAGCTCCATAAACAAGCATACTTATAATGCCATTCTACTCAGAGTAAACATGAGGTATGTGAATGTACAGATTTTTTGAAAACCATTAATATAAATTTCCCTGTATTATTATGGTTAAGTGTTCACTAAAATTTGAAATGATTCTAGGAATTCTTTAAGGCATTCTTAATTATGTTGACAGAAACTATGACTTTTTCTTATTCTTGGAGGCTATTTTACTTTATTTTTTTATTGTTATTTTTATTTATGTCTTTTACATTACTGTGTATTCCCATAGGTTTCCCACCACCAGTTGTTTTACTTTATAAGGAAATTTTCAAGCAAGATGTTTTCAAATAATTTTCAGGTCTTACCTTGAATGCACATCTGCTGTGCCCTCTACCACTTTAAAGTGTTAAAATGAAAATGCAACAGGTTCAAATAACAATAAATTCTGTCATTAATAGAAAAAAATCAGTAGCTTATATCTGTGAGAAACAAACATTTCATAAAATATTGAATGCCACTACCCACATACTCTACAGGTTGGTTAGCTAAAAAGACAATAATTCCATTAGAGGCTTTCAGAAGGAAAAGATAAAATATTTGAGATAAAGTAGCTGACATTATTTGCTACTGTTTTAGTTTTAATATACAGTGAACAGCAATGTCGTAAATTTCACAAACTTTCTAGAAAAAAAATTTTATCAGTAATCTGAAACCCCTGAGCCCTTTACTGAAGGAATTTCTTGTCTTGCAGACTGCGTTGGCTGAGTATTTGACTAGTTGCATTTGCGGCTTATATCAGGAAATAAATTCAGCCATATAAAATATTAATCAGTATCTGATAACACCAGAAGTGGAAATCTAAGCAGTTTCCTGTCTAGAAAAGGACCTACTTAATGTTTCTGAATCAGAGGAGAAGTGACCAATGCCCTTTAGTTCTTAAAGAAAGCTGAACCTAGACCAGGAAGGCACCCTGACCAGTAACTGCTTCAAACTAGATAGTTTATTCCCAAATTCCTTTAAAAATCATTTAAGTAAACTCAATGATTTAAGTGTTTCAAGTAAAAAATGGAAGTTTAAAAGTTCTCTACGTGACACGGAATTTTAATAAAGCTTATTTATCAATCAGTAGTTTAGGATAGTGCTTACCGCAGAGTTATTCCTTTCTGTCATTCAATATAAGCTTATTTTCATTAAAGGACTTGTCTTAAAGGATATTTTGTCTTTTTTTATTAGCATCAAACCTAGAATGATGAAATTGACATTCACCAAGAGTTTGTGTAAGGAGTAAGGGATAAAGGTTGATTTCACCCTAGTCTTACTAAGTTATCTCAGTGACAAAACGTCACCAGCGTTCAATCTTTGCCCTCTCCCTGGATGATCCCATCTCATGCAGTTTTATAGCTCTTATCATTTTCTGATATATATGTCATTTATTTATTGATAAGATCTTCTTTCTCCCAATACACATCTGAATATAGTCCCCCATGTGGGTTATTCTCATTCCTTAATGCTTCCCTAATGCCCAGAAGAATTCCTGGCATGTAAGAAGCACTTGATAATATATTTTGAATAAAAGAATAAATGAAGAAAGTCAGTAATAGAAGTATATGACTGTACAATTTGAAAGTAAGGATATATGTTTCTCTCAAAGTTAAGGGAAAAGGTAAATAGACTAGTTATAACATAGCTTTCTATTACAGCAAAGTTTTAGGTTCGCACTGAAGAATTATACTTTTATGTAAAATAAATATAAGAACTTTTGATCCCTAAATTCCTACATTTGTTGAAATTTGTACCATCTAAATGTTTATTCTTTGTTTTCAGTGTTTGTTTTGTTTTAAAATGAACCTAAACACGATAGTATAAAGGAACTCATTACTATATCTACATGAAGTTATTTTGATTGAAATAACTAATCCAAGTCAGAAAATTGTTGTATACATCACTGATCCTACTCCATCAATTTACTTTACTTTTCACTTTCTACAGGGATGTGGGCATCTCACAAATACAGTCTGATATTTTTGTTACGGCAGAACTGAATTACAGGAGAGCTATAGGTTTTTCAGGAAATTACAAAATCAGTTGGAACTATTCTTATACAAAAATAAATTGGCTCTATATCCTAATGGGCTTTAGGCCACACAGCATTGTAGACAAATTATAAAGACAGATTCGGCCACATTTGAGAGAAGGCCCAAACAAGCTTTATTCATAAGTACAATCGATTTCCTTGCTCAACAAGTAATTTCACCAAATATTTCTACTCTCAAGAGTGTAAAGCTGAATAAATTAGCCTTACTTTTTGATAGTCATAGTGTTGATAAGTTAGCAAGAAGTTACATAGCTAAAGTTTTATTGTATTGAAGGTATTACTGTACCACAAACAGGAAAATGTTATTAAAGGAAAGGTGCACTTAATACTTTAAAAAGATCATCAGTGGAAATACTGACACAGTGTTACTTATATATCACATAAAACAACTGTTTTTTCAAATATTTTTAGAGATTCCCCATACATACAAGAGTTACTGATTTATTTTAGATGCTTTCAATGAACGACTCATGATGATTACATTATTTATAGTACTATAATTTCTTGGTAGTTATTTATTTACAGATGACCAATTCCAGGAACTAGCTTTACAGGTGTCTGGTATTGAATAACTTTAAGAAAGCTTTTAAATCATTCCTAGATTTATAAGGCATTTCCTTCTTTCTTGGATTACTTCAGCACACCCATTTCTGGAACCACCTAATCAAAAGCATTAAATTTAAAATAATTATAAGCCAGAGTACCGATGGCTATAAAAGTGCAATTACTGTATCAGCTCACCAATACAACCCTATTTGCCAATAAAAGCACTGAAAGTGTGGTTTGTATTTCCAGCAAGCCTTTGTTGAAAGCCTCAAACTGGATAATGGTAGGAAAAAAAACTGTTCTAATCATTTCTATTGTCATAATAAAGTAAGCCCATTTCTTTTAAAGCCAAGGATTCTAAGAAATTCCTAAGCCAGAAACATAGGCTACTGTAATCATTTTAATATACACTCCAAAACGTAGGAGTTTATTCTAAATCTTTAGTTAAATTGAGCAGCACCTATTTACTGGAACAGGAGACAAACTTCAAGGACTCTAGTGCTGGAAGATGATGTAAATAAGTGATGTGAGCCAGCTGGTGAATGGCACATGGGCATATCTAGTGAGTAGAATGAACCGCATCCAATTAGAGAGCACAACACTTGCCTAAAGGCAACAGTGGTTGCACTCTTTCAGAAGATTGTTGCCATGCAAGAACACATTACCCAATATAGCCAGAAATTCCACTTTTCATAAAAATAAAAGATCAAGATTTTTATTTGCAATCACCAGAATTTAATAGGTTCTCATGTTTTTAAATCATTAGAGCATATTTGGATTGGATTAAATCTTTGAACTACCAATTTGCCACCTTGTCTAGAAGTCTGTAATGTCAATGTTATTTTCTTAATAGAAAACATGAAATTGTTCCCTTCCAAGACCTTATTCTTTTCTTATTCTGTCTAATTAGCCAGCAGTGGCATTTTTCTGAGACAAAAAAATGTATGTGTCATATATATGCTTATATATATTTATTATGCTCAATGTTCTTGAGGCTCAACATCGTTTCATGCATACATTTTTATCATATAAAAAAGTACCACATCTTGAAGGGAGAAATGGTAATTGTTTCATAGTAGATTGATCATTACACCATACTTACTTTGTGACACATTCAGGAAGATATTCAGTAGCATTATCCTAATAAGATAGAGCATAAGAGGTGAAAAAATTTATTATTTTCTAGTTTACTTATCATGTTGACCTACAGAAACATATCAGTTATGATGAAAATGCAATGTATATGGAAAAGTATTCACCCTCTGGATATTTTTCATGAATGGAATAACAATAATAATTTTTTCCATCATTAAAAAAATTTTTCTTTCTCATTTCTGCCTTCTAATACCTCTCCATACAGATAACATTAACTGTGGCAATAAGACTACATTTGTAGATCTAGATAGAACTCGAGATAGAGACAGATAGCGTGCTAGAATAGAGATCGATAAATTCTATTTGTTTTGTTTCTTTGAGAATGCTAAGATAGCAAACTAATTTTAAATATATTGCTACTAAAATCCCTATCTTTTAATGTTAGTTTTTTTCTTTTAATTATTATTTGCATCCAAAATGAAGGAATTTCTATTTATTCACAATAAACTTTATCTTTTAGAGTCAACTCATTCTTAGATGAAAAATTTTATTTATTGAGGTCTAATTCTGATCTCCCAAGTAGTCACTGCCTGCCCAGATTTATCTCAAATAGAGGAGAAAATCATACTTACTTCAGCAAGGCTAGATTGTGAAGTTAGATCAATGTAAGAGTCAGTTGACTTTTTAAGGAAATGGTCTATACAAACCAATGAAGGAATGGAGTATTGTGTTTTTTTTCCCCCAACCAAAAAAGCTATCTTAATAATTCTTTTGAAAATCACTAGACAAATGATAAGGTCCAAACTGATGGCAAAGTTTCATCTTACCCAGTTTAGTAAATTCTCAGAAGAGACAAATTCCTTTGACTGAATAAATCCAAATCAGTATTAAACTGAGCCCATGTACCACAAGGAGATTTAGAGTATTTGCTAATTCTGCTGGGCAAAGGGTTTTGTTTGTTTGTTTGTGTTTGTTTGTTTGTTTTTACATAGTCTCAGTAATGGAAAAGTAGAATCCACTTTTCCTCCAGCTCCAACCCCTTCAGCCCACAGTTACTCTGCTTACATAAAACAATTACTACTACCACTTTGTGTTACTTGAAAACCAATGTATTTCTTCCCCATAATGAACATAGATGGGTTTATTAGGGACACAGAAACAATATTTTGCAAATAGACAATTCTTTCTTATAACCTTTCAGAAATTGTTTCCTGAAACATTCTCACCCTTTACAGAAACAATTACTAGGCCAATTAATTCTTCCCATTTAATCCAACAAATATTTTGGAAGGTGAACATTATCACATTTTGTAATTTGACAGAACTCTAGTGGCATTCCTAAATGACTGACCTTCCCACTCGCCCTCCCTTCTTTCTGAATGCAGACATGTGCAGCAAGTCTTTGACAAGACATCCATTCAGGTCTTGGATTCCTGGGCCAATTTCCACTCAACAGGTTACCAATACACTGGTAGGTGCCAAACAGCAACTCTTGTATTTTTCCAAAAGAATTCATAATAGAGAGGGGATTAAACTCTAAGTGGCTTTCGGACTTCACCATTTCTGAAGCCCAGTGTTAGGCTGCTGAAAGGTCACTTCACTTGTGCCATCAGGAGCCTAAGAGGCTTCAGAAACTTGAGTGAATGATGTCATGGGTATGTGTGGGGGGGGGTGGGGTGGGAATGTTGGAGTAACTAGCAGTTTGTTGTGTTAAAGACACATTTTTGAGTATATCTTCATTTTTTAAAAAACATTTCTCCTGTGATGTTCTGAATACAATGTTTAAATAAATAATGTGAACTAAAAATTATAGTATTCTTATAATAATCGTAAACAGAAAGACCAAAATAAAGAAGTGTACAAATATACACTTTGCCCAATATTGATCCTGCCCGCACTTTAAGCAAATATTTCCTCATAATCTGAACATAAAATGTCCTCAGGGTGGGACTGTACCTGCAAAGATCCTGTCCATAAATGGCAAAAGCCAGATTGCAGCCATGGCTACATTGTTCAATCAGATCAACATATAACACTGATCAACAAATTTTTACAAAAGTCATGTTACTGAAATAAAATTAGTCATTTCCTATCGATTTGTATGTGCTCAACACGAATATGACAATCAAATTCTAATTTTGGCTTTAGTTTTTTTTGTAACCTGCAATAAATTGATGTTTACATCACAAAATGCATGCCAACAGTAATAGGCCTATGGTTAATACCTACAAAAAATCAAGTCATAGACTACTACTTAGATTTCTTTGCTTGTCTCTTGTACAGCCGTTCAGGAATAGTATAGATGGAAGACGGTTTCCATTGTGCAAAAGCACAGCCTTAAGACTCAGTTGCAAAGAGTCTAGAAATAGTCTCAATTTGTGTGGGTCATGAGTGATTTCTAAGGCATTCATGAGGACCTCAATATCAGAACAGAATACCAGAGTACTTTCCTTTCTGAAGAAAGGCTCCAACTGCTGGTGGTGCTTTCGATCTAAAGTAATTGTGACATCTACTTCTAGAAGATTCCATTTTGGGGTCTTGATCCTAGCAATTCTGCCTTGTTCTTGGAGAAGTCCAAATCACGAACCAGGTCATTGAGTTCTTCCTGTGTTAGTCTGTGTGAGGTTGATGATGCACCACAGTGAAAATATGGATCACTGCATGATGATGGAACAGGAGAAGAACTGGTTGGCTCACCCTTGTCCTCATCAGATGAATCAAGAGAATATTCTGCTGGAGCTTCTGGAATAGGAAGTCCCTCACCATGTGGAACTGGTCTCAATGCAGACGGAATGTTTGGGTAGACTATTCTTGACTTCTTTTGCTTCATTATTCCTCCAGAAAGAGGAGGAACCAAGCAGAAGTAACAGTGTTTTATGTGGTTGCTTGGCTCTCTCCACACCATGGGGACTACAAATGGCATTAATGGTCTTTTGCCATTTAACCACCATGAAAGTTGTGTTGTACATGGAACACAGCATATATGCAGGACCAAGGCTTGTCTTGGTCACCAACCTTGCATCCAAAGTCAAGATGATAAGCCTTCTTCACTTGTGAAGTGATCCTTTTCTTCTGGTTGGCAAATGTCACTTCCCCACAAATAGAACAGAAATTTTCCATGCTATGAACGCACTTTCGAGGCATTACTGTTCTGTATTGTTCCTAAATGGATAAAATAATAACAGTTCTATGGAACAGTAGCTTGAACTATCTCGCACAAAGTCTGAAATATTTTCAATGCTCAGCCTTTCCGACAGGGCTTTCTATAGTGCACTGCTGATGTCAGCTACTTCAGCAGTTGCCTGGCAGTAGTATTTCATTGCATCAGAAAATGATGCAATCAACTCTGGATGATGTGTGCATCATGGTATTATGCAATTCTAGGCTGATTTAGGATGTTGTTGCAGTCCTACTGGATAAATTTATAAGGTGAAGCATATAAAATGAATTATATGAAATAGCTTCAAAATGAGAGCTAATAAAAAATTTTCAGGGTTATATTCATGTTCAGCACAGCAAGGTACTACAGATTAGGGCCTTTTTAAGTCAGTAATGATCTCACTGTTGACCAGTGTAATCAGGATGAAAAACGAAACATAATTCACACTGAATGGGGGACTCTCCAAATTATCAAATTTTAACTTAAACAGTAGAGAAATATGAAAACCACTGCTTTTGTGAATATAATCATTCAACTGGAAAATGAGTTTTATACAGATAGAATGGTTTCACAAGAATTATTTGTACAAATCTAATCGGTGGTGTTAGGCTTGTATAAATGATGCCTCCTGCCATCTTTGCAGTGATTTATGATATACTTATGTCCGTGAATACTTGCTCTCTGAGGCAAGCCCTGCTGAATATCCATATCTGAACCATGTGATCATATAAGGTTATCTGTGAAGATTTATTTAATTTGGTCCACAGTTGAGCTCTCACCTCAAAATTAAGAAGGAGCATTACTGGAATAAATGACTTTGGTCATTTTATAATCAGTTTTTAATTTTATAATCAGTTTATAACCACCAATTCAGCAAAATGTGGAACTATCACAGGCAAGGGTTAATTACTGGTATTCTTCCTAATTTTTTCTTTTTTTCAAGGAAGTATTTCTTCCTCCAGGCTTAAGATATGCAAGTTAGCCAGATTTGTAAGTGTCAGAAAGCAAATATTCCACATAATGCTGAAATTAAGGGATAAAATGACTATCTTGGATAATTGAGCATGTTTTGAAATTAATTTTAGTTTGTATAATTACTATATTACAAGGGAAATATTCTGATCAGTGATCTGTGCAGAACTATTTTTATCAATAACCATGTATTTTGTTTATTGAGGACTGACTTCAAGGCCCACTATATTAGATATTTGGTTAAGAGAATCAAGGATCAAATTCATTTTTCACAAGCTCACTGTATTATTATACTTACTTTTCTTTTCTGTCATGATTGAAACAGCCAATGATAGATAATGAATGTATTATGAAAATCTAAAGGACAAGTATCAGTGAAAATGGAATTGAATTGAAGAGTCTATAGGTTGAACAGTGTCTTCACTGAGACTTCACTTCAAAATGATCGGTGTCTTCAACAGCAACTTTACAGAAAATGAAGACTAGAGACTATCTTTTTAATACTTTTTCTTATCACTGCCCTTTAAAAAAGTTGAGAAGTAAAGGTTAAGTTATAGGATATTTTTCTTTCCTATTAAGTCTCTCAATGAGAATTTTTCTTTCAAGTCAGCTCTTTCTATAGAAATCATCCTTGTGTCAGATATTTTTAATTTTCCTCCCAATACCTATTTTTTCCATCTCCTTTTCCAGTAGGGCACAAGTTAATTTAGTGGGTAATGTTTCTGTTTAAAAATACTTAGTTTTCCACACTTCAAGGAATCTGAAGAAGAGCATGTGACCCAGTTCTAGACAGAGAGGTTTAGTAAATGGGAATTAGGGTTGAGCATTCCTAAGTGTTAGCTCCCCTGACAAGCCAGAAAAACCTACTTATCATGCCTTTTGCCCTTTATGTTTTGGTTTCTTCCTTCCTAGAACTGAAAAGTGATGTCTAGAAGGGCAACAGCTCTTTCTGTGAACTTGAGAAGGACCTGGCAGTAGGGAAGACAATGCTGAAAGACACTGACCATAAACCATTTGGGCACTGTCCTTGCCCAGTTTTAGTGCCCCCCTATTGTCCGGTAACAATACAACCTTCTAAAGGACAATGCATATTTGAAAATTAAGGTTTTTATGAATACTTATGCAGACGTTTTGTTTTTTAATGAGTTTCTTTCTTTATGACTTAGTTACTAGACATATAGTTGACAAGATTTATATTTTTATATTGACAGTGAATAGTGTATTTATATTCCTGTGCAGCTGCAGAGCAATTGAGTTGAGCAAGACAAAGATTTCTCTCAAAAACAGTTTTAGTTCTTCCCAAAGATCTGAACCATAGCATAATTAAGTCCTCACAGTTTTGTATTATACACATTCACTGGGAAACTTTAACAGTGTACTTTAGCAATTCTCAATGTCCATCATATGAGTACATATAGCAACTTAAATTTGAGGAGCACTATTCCTTAATGGCATTTCAAGATCAATTACTGCTAAAATTCACTTCATAGAACCTGCAGAATGGAACTGTTAAGTATCATCCACCCAGATATTGAAAAATATCTTCAAAAAATTCCAGTTTTCATTTTGAAGGTGTTGATATGGAGCACTTAACTTCTGATATTTATATAATTTGTGCAGAGAGATAACTTCACTGTAGAAATACAAAAAAATACCTTGATACTATAAATACTTGATTAGCATAATCTGTTGAATATTTGACTCCAAGAGAAAGATGGGCACTGAGTTAGAGTGACACACCAACAGTAGAATGTGCAGTGCTCCTGATACCGCATTCCACTGCTAATGTTCCTTTATAGTCACTTTAGTGCAGGAAGTTGGAGTTTGAGAGACCTCTATCACTTAAGTTAGGCCCAAACAGAAAGCACCTTTGAAAAAAATAGCTCCATTACTCAAATATCCTTTCCTTTATGTGACTCTTTTCTCTATAAGAGACTCCACTAAGAAGGACCAAACCTGTACTTATTGATCAAGCTGAAGAGAGCATTTGAACAGTTTCATGAGTTAAAATGAACTGTGTGTATAAACAGCCTGTTCTGAGCAATTAGGGAATCTTCTTCTGACTTGAGCACCTCCTCAAAGAAAGAGAGTCTAAAATGTCAACGTTTGACCTTGGACAAGTCATTTCATATTGATCTTATTCTTCATCTTTTAAAAATCCAAAGGGCCTCCCTGATGGCGCAATGGGTTAAGTCGCAGCACTATGAAGCTACCTACAGCCACTGCAGCACAAGTTCCATGCTCAGTCAGAGAGCTTCCCACATGGCACAGCAGACCTCTCCTGCCTTCCCACTGCTCCCCACAGCAGTGTACCTCAGTAGATCTGTCTGTTCTGCTCCCCACTCTGTCTCTGGTGAATCCTCTCATCATCCCCCATACCTCTGGCTTACACCCCAGTTCTTGTATGGCTAAATAAATAAATCTTGAAAAAAATTTAAAAATAAATAAAAATCCAAAGGCAAAAATTAGGGCTCTAAAGCCCTAACCAGTTTCAAAAATGCTCAATTCCACAAGAGAAATAGAAAGGATAGAAGAAACATAACCAAAAGACCCTGCTCAAATAAACCCGAGAATATCTACCTTCAATATAACCCTATTTACTTCAAGCTTGGCAGAGATTCTTCACTGGGTCATGGTCAGTTCAGTTCCTCTGAATCCTGAGGCTATGTTAGGAGTTCAAGAGATCCATTCAAGATGGGACTTGTGGGGGCGGGGGGTGGGGGGGAGGCGGGGGAAGGGGTGGACAGTGCCTGTGATAAAACAGAAGGAAGAAGAGTTGATCAGTTTAAAGCTTTCAGACACAATATAACATAACATTCATGAGAGGAAAGGAAGCAAAAAAGATTCTGTTCCATTAGACAGAGATTTGGAATAATGAAAATCGAGAAACATCTTTCTCTTTTGAAAAGCATGAACAGGATAAAGTAAGCCAAAAATGAATCTCAGGAAGATAGATAAAAGAAAGGGAGATAAATAGTTCATCCTTTTCCTACAAACCAGGGAAAGAGAAATAATTAAGACTCAACTAGCTATTTATTCAAGGAATTTACAGATTATAAAATGCACTCAGTATGAGTATTATTTGGGGTTTATCATAAAACCAAGTTTTCCTCATGTGTCCACTCTCATTTACAATATTTGCAATGCAACAAATAATAATCTATAATCATTATCATTGTTAGGAAAAGAAATATTACGGCAGCTGTTACTAGCTGAAAGACAGAGATACCTTCCTAAAAATATCTACAAATATTTTATTGTTTCAAGTTCTGGGAAAGTATATGAGGTTAAGTGACCTTTGGAGGAAGGACCCTGAAGATATTACAGCTTTGAAATATTTTCTGTTATATAAAAGGTGACTTGTCTCAGAAGACTACTTGGCTACTGGAACTCTTCCCATTGCCACATTACACTGGGTGCTGTCTCTGGGAAGAAAAGAAATAGTGAGCGACTTTTTTTTATCAAAGCACTTAGAGGTGAATTGGAAGTACAAATACAGACTATATATAGAAGACAGCTGAAGGGTTAGTATATTCTGTTCTAGCTTAGCTCTGGCCTCTACTCAGAGCTATGTCACTGCTTAGATCTAGATCAATTGAGTTTTGTTTATACTGACAGGGAGAAATTCTCCATCTGTTATATTAAATTCTACCAGAAACACCTGGAGCACAAAAGCAAAGGCAGATTTACTATCAACTAACCCTTACCTGAAACATTATCTCAATTCTAATAGTGGTTAATACATCATGCCTGGCCTCGTTCTCTGGGACAGTTCCCACACTCTCTCTAGAATTTAGTGTTTCTATTTGAATGCCTATATGAGGGCAGAGTACCCAGACAGCCTGTGCTGTAAAAAACTCACAATGTAAAAGGCACAGTAAAATAAATCAGTTGGACTACTTAGTGGTAAATGCCTCATTTTCTTGTTGTGTTTACCCTCCTGACCCAACAAAACAGTAATGTATATCCTCTCATTGCATCCTTAATAAGGTTATTTACACTGCATGTCGAATGAGTTTGTGCCCTATGCAATAAATTCTTAGCTCAGAAATGTGTGTGAGTGTAGACATCATTATTGGAGGAATTAACCTTGTAAATGAGGAGCACCTTATTGAAGCTCTGGATTTTGATTATTCAAGAGTGACTTAGGAATACAGGCAATTTTCTGCAGAATTATAATGATCAGCCTTGCAAATACCCACTGACTATGAATAAGTAACAATATTCTGGCATCAAGTAAAGACTTCTGACTTCATTTCTTAAATATCTGTGCACTAGTTTGTAATTTTCAAGGCCAACAGAGGAAAGAAATAATGTGAATAGCTCTAGTACATAAAACCAAGGCTTATTTGGCATTAGTGTTCTATATTTTACATATAGCCCCCAGTATGCCCCAGAGATTTTACCGTGTCTCATTCTTACTAAACACCCTGATGGGACTTCAACAGTCAAACCTGAGACATATCCAGAGGAACTAGAATTCTATCAATTTTCTGATTCATTAAGAGGTTCTAAAAATCTAAGAGCATGATAAAATGACCAAGTTATAGCTCGAAAAAAATGAGTTTCTAGGAATCAAAGAAAAAAATATTTTCTCACTTAGGCAAAACCCTGAAATAGATCATGACTTTAATTCCAACTAATTTTCTAATAAACAAAAACCTCTGAACATTAACATGGGACTTGGAGATTCTTCCTCTGTTCGCCTCTGTGCCTTGAAGAGGCACAAGGGGGAAGCATATTTCAGAGAGTCTATAACTGAGAAAAATATTACCTTGGAAGCCATTGTCTTGGAAGCAAGTTCATCCATCTAATGTCCTTCAAGCACTTGTATCAGATTCAACTATCAGGCCTGGGCATCAGGTAGTAGAGGGAGGGAGAATTTCCTTCTCATCCATATGAATATTTTCAGAATTTATAAGATCCACAAGAATTACTATAAATTTCATGTTATAGGTGGGGTTCCTATGATGTATTTGAAAACTGTGCAAGTAGAGATTTTTATACTGCAAAGTATTTAAATTATACCTCACTACTTTAAATATTATAATTATATATTTATAATTATATAATTAGTGAGTGGTGGTGGGAAGTGGGTGGGAGCAAAGACAAAACAAAAATGACTGCATATTGATATTTTGTAAGCTAGATAATGGGCACATTCAGGTTCATTACCCTATTCTATTTATTTTGTCTATGTTTGAAATTGTCCATTCTAAAAGGTTGAAAATGCTAATTTTTTTCAGTTTTATCATCAGCCCACAGTCATAACTTTTATCAATATGAGAATCATGATTAAAATCCACTCATGCGGCCTCCCCGGTGGCGCAGCGGTTAAGCGCTGCGCTGTGGAGCTGTTGGCAGCGGCAATGCGAGTTCGACGCCCGGCCGGGGAGAATCCCACATGGCACGGCAGACCTCTCCTGCCTTGCCCACTGCTCCCCTCAGCAGTGTATTTCTGATCTGCCTGTTCTGCTCCCCGCTCTGTCTCTGGTGAACCCTCTCGCCGCCCCACGCCTCTGGCCTGTACCCCAACTTGTATGTATAAATAAAAAAATAAATAAATAATAATAATAATAATAAAATCCACTCATATGTTTGGCATTTAACAACGCAGACTGAAGACATCACCTTAACACAACAACCTGAGAGAAATGGCTTGACATTTTTAACTTCTGGGTCTTTGCCTGAATAAACATGGGACATTAAAGAAGTCTGCTCATAATCATCAAATATTATTCTATTGCTTAAGGAAGTCAGGGATGCCAAACGAACTGCACACTTATTAGAGGGATGGGAGGAAGTTGTATGTAGCATTTTATGAATTTATTAAATAGACTTAAGTAGTCTAAATAGACATCATACCTAAATAGATTTCAATAGACTGAGTTTGTCAAAGTTCCCTCATTACTGACTTAGCCTTTATTTATTCTACTATTTATAGCATTCCCAAATTAACACTTTGTGGTCTGCTCATGTATTACACGTGCTTTTGTCACCAGTATCAGGTGGCTGTTCACGTATTAATACGTGTTCATCTAGTCTCCGGTTTTTCACGCCACGGTGGATTTATTTGGAACTATTAGGAGCTATTTCTTTGATCGTACTCAGTCAAGAAGCTTTACACATTGTTTTGGTGAAAGTGTAAAATGTTTTATGAGAGATATTACAGTTTTTTTTTTAATATCCAGTAGTTCAGGAGTTGTGTGTGTTTTATTGAATGCTTATACCATTCATGCAGTAACACAGAAAATGGCCAGCCCCAAGGGCTGGTAAATTTAAAGGGCACCGGCACACAAGTGTTAAGAATACTCAGTTTTGTACTATTACACAGCATTCTGTTTAAACTAACAATATTTAAGTCTTTCTAAAACTGTTTACTGGATGTTAAAGCACTAGTACCATCATAAGAAAAGATAAAACTGCTTTATAAAAGTCAAGTTTTCATATTACACCAGAAAGAGTGAGTGCTCAATAAATGTGTTTGAGTAGATAAATAGCAGAAGAGAGATATTTAAATGATTAAAAGAATTTTATAAAAGACTTAAAGTGCAGAAATAAAGAAAAGATTAAAATGCGTACGAAAAAAGAGTATGTGTAAAGATTTTAAAATTAGGGCCACTTGAAAATATATGGAGTTATTGTGAGCCAAGCAATGCCACAACATACTGAAGCTTTAAAAAATTACATATAATGTTTTTTACTTCTAAAAAAGGACTATTGGTTTAAGAACTACTTAAGAAACAGTGAAATCCCTAGGAAAAAGTTGTGATGCAACACATTTATTATGGGGATAACCTTAGTTTACGTTTGACTTTGGTTAAAATTGGTTTCAAAAGATGTAAACTTCAAATCTTAAAGTGAGACAAAAAGGGTTGTAAAACCTGTATTACCTGAATAATTACTTTCTATCTCCCTTTCATTTTTTATCTCCTCTTTACTACTGCTTGTGTCAAATGCTGAGTAGCAACAATGTGAGAATTCAAATAATCCTGACCACTCATAACACGAGGACTATGTCAAATCTGTACTAACCAACTACACAGTGATTTTCTCTTCATAACAAAAGAGAATCAACTCAAAAATTGTCAGCACCAAAAGTCAAACTTAAATTAAAATTAGGCACAATTAGTTGGTTTGGTCCTGTCACGATTCATAGTACCTAAGTACTCAATCACTCATTTCAACACTAGATACAGTCAATCCTCTCCATAGCAACAGGCCAAAGGAAGTATCTGCAGCCTTTAAAGGAATCTTGTGAAGACAAGCTGTCAATCAAATGAACTGAGTACCCATAATATCCAAGATATTCAGAAGAGATCAGAACAAAAGCTTCTTCTCATTGCATACACTTCATACACAGCTGTTGAGACACTTAGCTTTGCAGCAGCAAAAACACTAAATTGTGCAGGCCTGTCAAATGTTACTACGCCAAAGCATGAAAACATCAATAATGACTACATCTAGTAATTTGATTCCAGCAGTCTTTTAATATGTGTGCACATATATATGGATATATATAGATCATACATCTATGGATCACTGCATAGCTCATTACAGAGGAAGCAAGCTGTAGCTGACATGGCATACCGACTGACCATATAACCCCAATTTTCTCTCACTGGCTACCTTTTGATGATTTTTTTCCTCCGGGCTATAGTTTGTTTTCTTCATAGAGTCAGCTTAACAATGAGTTGTAATAGAAATTTTGCCTTAAAAATTTTTAGTCATGGGTTCAGTTGGTTAGAAAACAACTAATGAAGCCAAGGTCACAGGCTCATATTGGTATGAAATTCATACAGAAAAAAAATATTCCAACCTGAGATCAGCTCCTGGTTCAGGGCAGTTGCCTCCTGCTGGAATATCACAGGGTGGAGGAAGACTGGTGGCCATAGGTCAGATGCCGTCGGCAGTAGTGGACAGTCAGTAGCACAATACTTTTTATTGTTTATATTGGAATGTCTGAGTTGTTAAATTAGGTTTGGAAACAAGAAGAGGTGTGCAGCCACATTCCTGCCCTTCTGTACCACACAACCCAAGTGAAGATGGAAGTTATGCAGAAGAGATAAATAAGAAATTCTAAAAGATAGTATATTTTTAGGACCAAGTAAATAATGCTGCTAGTAAATGTGAAAAGAGTACAGAAAAGGAAAAGGTGGGGTTTTTGGGGGGACGGTTGTTTTTTTTTTCTTTTAGTGTAGTCAGGAAACTTCTGGAGGAAGCAATCCTGGTGCTAACCGTTCAGAACATGAAGGCAGAAGATGGGAATTCGCTGAAAGGGAATCCCTCATGTCATCTTCACAGAGAAGCTTACAATCTTCAAGGCAGGCAAAACACAGCACAAGCTTTTCAGTGTGCACAGAAGGCGGTCAACTCTTGTTTTTGGTCCAGTCCCAGACTGTGTGGCCATCGTTTAGTGAACAAGAAATGTGGAGCTGTGTTTAGGAAAAAACTTCTATTGGAAGTCAAGTCAATATAATGCACATTAAGGAACATCATTTTAGACATCCACTCCTGAAAGTTTTGTAACTCTATCCTTAGGTCAAGATTTTCACAAAGCTACAGAGCATAAATAATTTAGCTTAGCAGCTAAAAATATCCTTACCTTTGCTTTAAAATTAAACTCTGCATCTAACAATGATTACCAAGCACTGAAGAGTAGAGGAAATGGGTAGATGTTGGTCAAAGGGGATAAATTTTCGGTAATAAGATGAATACACTCTCCCCAGAGAGTGTACCTAAAGTACAGTGTGTTTCATACAGTTAATAATACTGTATTTTTCACTTGAAATTTGCTAACAGAATAGATCCAAAGAATTCTCAAGACACCAAAATAAAAAAAGTATGCTACATGATAGATGTGTTAATTAACGTGATGGAGGTAATTATTCCACACTGTTTATAAAAAGTAAACCATCATGTACTCCTTAAACACACATAATTTTTATCTGTCAATTTTACTTCAATAGAGGAGAAAAACAAAGCTCTCTGACTTAACAAATCTATCAAAAATAATAATCTCATATCCTTTGATCTAGTAATTCCAATTCAGGTAATTATTCTCATAAATAATACCATTGACTTAATAGGTAGTATGCAATCATTCATATTACAGGGTTTTTTCATTTTGGTGATTGTGAAAGACTGGGCAGCACCTACATGCCTAGAGGCAGAGGTTAATTGAATTAAGGAAAACTCATATGATAAACACAAGGCAACCATTTTTTTAAAGGATGGATTATGTCCACATATACGGACTTGGAACTAGCATACTGGAACTGATGCTTGAATGACGAGAACAGGCTTTACATAGTCTGGGCCAGATGCATGACTGTAAGAAGACTATTAATAATGACTGAAGTGAGGTAGATTAAGGAAGGGGAAAAGATGAAGATGGAGATCTGCGCATGAAGCAGACCATATACAGCCCTTGAAGTCAGGGTAAAAGGTGACATTTTATCCTAAACATAATATCCCGAACAGTACGCTATTTAAGCAGATACAATGGCTTGCATTTTAAAGTAAGCACTCCACCCTGTGTTTGGAACTTGAGTTGTAAAGAGGTGACAGGTGCCCATTGCAGCAAGAGATATGAATGGTGGCAAGGTGATACCAAAAAGCAAACCGTGTGGGAAACATTCTAGAGGTGAAATGCCTGCTTCCTCTTCCTTCTCATGGTTCTTGTTTTTCTCTATTTCTAATGTAATAGTGTTGGTGGACACTTGAATTTAATTGTTCTCACTTGTATCCTTTTTGAAAGCAGGAGGGGCCATGAATATGAAGTTCTAGACAAAAGTGTGTGTGTAAATGAGTGAACTAAGTAACAGCATGAATATACATGTGGAAGGAGCAAGAAGCAAGAATCCAGCAGACCTAACTTCAAATGTGGGCATTTAAAGATTTTATTTTCTTTCTATTGAAAAGGGTGTAATTATTAATAGCGATCTCATGGTGACATGAAGATTGAGAGTTAATACTAAAAGTGCACAGTTCAATGTCTAGCACATTGAAGACGGTCAGCAATTACTTGGTATTAAGCTGGGAAGGAGGACCCTGATATCATACTAGGGGGAAGATCTAGGGATTTTTAAAGAGGGGCTAAGGCACAAAGCAGGTTTTTAGGAAGGTAGTAAATGGTAGCATACAGTGGAGAATGTATAAAGGGAAAAGGCCAGCTAGGAGATTATCACATTCTTCACAGCATCTATTTTAGGAAGGGAAAGAAGAGAACTCATTATCACCATTGACAGACAAAGGAGAGAATGACTTACTTCAGGTCAAACTACAAATCAGGGGCAGAAATGAGACCAGGATGGAAAATCATGCATCCTAGTCTAAGTACGCTAATTCTCTAGACCCCTGCTGCCTACATTATTCAAATATGGTACGTGAATCTGGCTATTCATATGACCTTTTTCAAATATTAAAGCTCATTGCAAGTACTAGATAAATAATATACCAAAGGTCAGAGAACAGAGAAAATACTAGTGTCTCCCAACCTCTAAAATTTTTCCCTTCTTTTAAATCTGTCTCTAATGACTTCCAATTTTTTTTCAAAAATCAAAGCTTGTATATAACTGACATCAAACTACTTCTCTTTGCTCCTGCTGGATCTGCACATATATATGTGTCCATGCAGTACGTGTGTGCCTTCCCACACATACTTACCTCAAGGGTGAAGGTGACCTGTCACCATTAACTCAACTGTGCAGAAAATGCTTCCAGAGAGAAATTATCATTTAGTTTACCATCTCTTCAAAACCAGTAAAGATTTTTACAAATACCTCAGAGGAAATTCTGTAGTCAGTAAAAGTGAGAAGTTAAAAGTCAAAGTGATTAATGAAGGGGACAGCTTTCCCTATTAAAAAATAATAATAATATGGGCCTCCCTGGTGGCACAGTGGTTAAGTGCTGCACTGTGGAGCTCTCAGCAGCGGTAACACGAGTTCAACGCCCGGCCAGAGAGATTCCCACATGGAGCAGCAGATCTCTCTTGCCTCGCCTGCTGCTCCCCTCAGCAGTATATTTCCGTCGATCTGAACCTTTTCTGCTCCCCACTCTGTCTCTGATGAACCCTCTCAACGCCCCACGCCTCTGGCTTGCACCCCAGCTGGTATGCATAAATAAATAAATCCTTTAAAAAAAATGGAAGTTCTGAAACTGAAAAAATACATTAAATAATAATAATAATAAAGTCTTTAAGATTCTTCAGTAAAAAAAAAAAAATGCTATACTTTCATTGAGATTTAGTGCATATTTAGTCAGTTGAGGAAGTGTCCAAACCTAGAGATATACCTTTTGGGACAGAATTAGAAGGGACCAACTATTTCTACTTTTTAAAATTTGACATTTTATTTTATTTTTTTATTGTTATGTCTTTATGTTATTTGACATTTTAATCCTAAATCCTTCAACAGATTTCTACTCGCCTCCACTTTATTACTGAGGGAGGTACCTAGATTTCTTTTAGCCTCAGAGCAAGACTGATTGGCACATTGATTGAAGAATCACCTGTCTATGCTTCTTCTCCAAGCAGCATTCACTTACAAAGTCAGGCCTTTATATAAGTCTACCCAATGAAATTTCGCCATTAAGTATAGAACTAAAAGAGTAAAAGGAACTAAAGCAGTATAGAACTAAAGCAGTAAAGAACTAAAGCAGTAAAAGGAAAGAGAAAATGGAGATGAAAAGTGAACCTTTCTTTAGAATTTGCCATTGATGCTGACTGACAGATTCTCTTCTTGCCCAAACAGTAAGGTTCCCCTAAGTCTTTTCCACCACCAGACCTTGACTTTGGCCTTCTGTGTCCATCTGTGCTGAAGCCAGTTTAGCAAGCACTCCACTATGTTATCCCTGAAAACTTAATCACCCTTGAATCTGATCAAGTTCCTCATTTTGATACCTTAATATCTGATCACCTGCCATCAACAAAAGCCCCAGTAAGTTAGTTTAGCAAGAATCTCTCCACCCTTGAGGCCTCCTCTTAGTAATTTTCTATCTACTGACTCCCTCATTTTGCTTCTTGGCTATAAATCCTCATTTCATCTTGTTGTATTAAGAACTGAGCTCAGTTCCACACCAAAATCTCTTTTCCCCTATTGCGATTTATAAACTCTGCCTTTACTAACTTTAATTAGTATCCAGCTTTGTTTCTCTTTGACACCATGGGGGAGTCCTCCCCACTACAGAATATCCTCATGTTTTCTTAGAACACCATTAACTCCCCTGGTGATAGCAAAACTAGCACTGGGCATGCACACAGTGGATGGTCAAATATGCTCTCAGACTATAATTGAATTGTATGGTATGAAAAGGGAATAGAAGAGGTTGGAAGGAAACCAACCTGTGCCTCAGTTCTTAGTTTCAGTTTCTTTCTGTTCTTCTTCTCACTAAGTGTAATTCACTATGTCATTGTTACTAATAATATCTGATTTATTTTACTTAATCTTCACTGCTATCCTGTGAGACATGAACTAAGCAATTTGCATTTTAGAAATGAGGACACTGAAGCTTAATAAATGGTGGAGACAGGATTCTAGTCACCCAAGTCTAGAGCACATTCCTTTAAATACTTAGTTTAGAGAAGCTACTAAATGGAAAAGCAGAAACCCATGTGCTCAACTACACAGAGGCTGAAAAAATACTACATGTTTGTGGATCACTGATTTCAGTACAGGTTATAGGAACAGGAAGGGGGGTAGAGACGTGCAGTAATGAAGAGCCAGGCTGCAGAGAGGCTGCTACATGCTAACCCTGAGACCGTGGGGAAGTTATTTATTTTTTCCAGACTCAGATTCTTCATCTGTATTTTGCTGTGTTAGCTCTTTTTCAAGTTATTACCGTATTTTCTAGATTCCAAAAGAGCAAATGTTTTATTGTGGTACCTCTAAAAATCAAGAGGTGTCATGTAAGTAACATGAAATAATCTTTTCAACTGAAAGGCAGAGGAGTAAGAGACAATCCAGTTCTTTGGTCCCAAGTTTAGGAAACCAGTGTGTATAAAAGGTGTTTGTTCAATAATCATTTGAGTTCTTCACATTGGTAGCATCACATGCAATTTAATTTTCACTGAAATATGGATCTCTAATTGTCACTTAAATGTCTTCAAAATAGATTACACTATGAGGGCTATGATGCAGTTTGAATATGCCAAAGACTGTCTGTCACATAAGGTAATGCAATTAGACACAGAAGACATTGCCAGTGTTTCACAATAAATCATAAAACTGTTAAAGGTAGTGAAGCATAGCTTAGCTGATTTGTGCGTCATGAAGGACTATCACTGGAGCACCAACATCTGTCTGACAAATGCTTCTACTAGGCTTCCAAGAGAAGCTATTAAACTTCCAATAGCACATAATTCAATTAAAGAAAAATTGGAACTATGAATTAACACGAAGTAAATGCAAACAAAACACCTTGAAACATTTCGAAAGAAATCTAAGTCTGGGCTATGAAAAAAAGCATGTTAAGATCAAGCTATACAATTTTGTAAAACTTAAAGAAAATCAAAAGAATCATCAGAATTTGACTGTTAGAAAAATTTAAGCTCCAACTTTGATTGTCATATTTAAGAAGATAATATATAATTGTACTGATTGTTACCATTAGTGCATAAAATAAATACTTGTGTTTTGTACCTACTTCCAAGTTCATTGAAATTAATAAAATTAATTTTGTGTCTTAAGCTAGCAGAGATCTTTGACACTAATATGATACCATCATTTTGACTATATGGAGGTATATTAGTTTCCTTATTGCTGCTGTAGCAAATTACCAAAAATTAGTGACACAGATTTACTATTTTATAATTCTTGAGTTCAAAAGTTCAAATGGGTCTTACATAATTTAAATCAAGATGTCATTAGGGACCACATTCCCTCTGACAGCTCTAGGAGAGAATCCATTCTTTGCATTTTCAACCCCCCAAAATCTCCTGCATTTCTTGGCATATGGCCACTTTTCATTTTCAAGGTCACCAATCATAGGATGGAACCTTTGTCTCCATTACTGTTTCTCCATCTCTGACTCTCCTGCCTTCCTTAGTCCCTTACAAGGACTCATGTGATTATATTTGGCCCACTCAGATATTTCAAGAGACTCTCCCCATCTCAGGAGTTTCCATTTAATTATATTGGCAAAATTTATTTTGTTATGTAAAGTAACATAATCACAGATTCTGGAACTGAGCAGAGACTTCTTTGGAGGTCTGTGATTCTGCCTACCGTAAGAATAAGCTGGGGGTTAGTTGGGGACTTTGTTTACCACGTCAGGCATTTAGATTTTGGACCATGTTTTGGAATATCAATAAAGGTTGTGATCAAATTCCTGAGTCCATCTTTCCTCTACCCATTGGGATCTCTGCATCTTCCATTTAAATTTATATTGTTTCTATTCTCATAATTTCATGGATCTTTTGATTACTGTGTTCTGTATCTATAGGTCTTCACCATCCTTTTCCCTTTTGTTTGTAGTCTTTTTGAAAGGGAGACTATCTTGCCAACTTAAATAAATAATAGGTAAACTGAGACAAGCTCAAAACTGTATGGAAAAAAATTTATTCAGGAATGGCAGAGGTATTGCTATTTAAAAACACACAAACTAACAAGTTACAGGCAAGTCCACTGAGGATTTGGAATAGTCTATATTTATGGGTAGGAAAAGACAGGAGAGTTTAAATGGAATCTGTTAAAATGAAAAATAGAAACAAAATCACAAACACAAAAATGGGCCAAATCTGAACATTTTCCCAACCAATCAAAATCAGCTCAGTCATACAAATCAAACACAATCCAGTCCACTTTGTGAGAACAGTTCAAACTAGGTCATTTCTAGTCTATACCTCTGTAAACCATAAGTAAAACTTCCCAAAGTTGATTTAAGCCAACCTTTGATTAACTCCTTATCATTAAGAAAATTCCAATACTACAACCAATCACTATGAAGAATAAATAATCACTGATTTCTCATTACTTAAGCTGCTTTATAATAATATATCCCTGAGTTTCATTCCATTTTTCGGCTTGAGTGATCCCAGCTTGCAAACTGTTGCATTAATGTGTGTATAATAAACCTCTACCAATGACTATTTGGTGAGTGACTGTTTTCGTGTTGGCTGTTTCTGAACCTCTTATAAAGAAAGCCAAGCATCAAAAATGAGGAAAGATTCTAGGCAAATGCCATTTGGACCAGAGATAAGTTTCAGTTTTCCATAAGTCAGGCATTTACAGGGTATCAGTCTCTCAGTCCTTATCAGTCCTTAAATTTTGTTTTCTTAAGGGCACATTCATTTTTCTATCTTACATCCTCTGCTTCCATTTTATATTAAAATTCTTTGACAGACCTCTTTAAAAGGCTACCTTAAATCAAATTTTAATCAGATATGGACATATCACTATCCCCAATACTCTTTCAATTTGTGCTTTGTAAACTTTAGATATTTACAAATGTCATCCAGAACCAATTTGTTTAGAGAGTAGACTCCATATTTAAACGAAAGGGTCAACCCACAATACCAGACCCACAATTAGAGATATGGATAACCACATGCTAAGAATTGTGGGTTATGTTTCTGATTAATTTTAAAGCCCAATTTTAAAATCATTTCAGAAATCTCTATGGAGGCTAAGGGTAGCTCTCAACACTATTAATAATAACATCATGATCAATGGAAATTTTTTTTCATTTTCTTCCAAAATAAAGGAAGGAAATGAAAAAAAAATCTATGTCAATGAAACTTTTAAAGTTTGCAATTTAGACATAAAAGCCAGGAAATGCAAGTTAAGTATCAAGGGAACATTAGCTTATTCATATTTCATATGCTTCATTTTAAGGTATAACACTTAACTGTATAATTAGCAATCAAAAATATTTTATCTGTGCACTGTGGGTGTTTGATGTTATTATGAGATCCTTGATTTTTGCATTTCCTGACTTCTGTGTTTAAATGTATAACCTTAATGCTGCATTATTGTTGTGTCTTACATTACTTATTGATGGTTTGTAAATGAAATAGATGCCCTAGCAGGTCTTTTCTACCTCTAACTTCTGTAGATAATTTCTGCAGACACACATTTTATGAACCAATATTACAGAAGCTCTATAAAAATGTAATGAAAAACAACACAATTCTTGCTGAAATGTATGGGGGTTCTAAAAGGTTTTTCACTTTGTAACAATTACGTTGAATCTCTTTGAAATGTTGTTACTTGTTTGGCTTCTTTATGTCATCACATCAATTTTACCTTGTGCTGAAAACTTATTTCAAAATTAAAGCTCCACAGCAATTTCCAACCTATCAAGCGCTTAAATGTAGCCTTATAAGGCTTGCATTATGTTGTTTTCTCTAAAAATCACTAAGAACCCTAGTAAAGGACAGAGTGAGTCAGTACTTAGAAGTATGCCAATTGTGAAAATAGCACTTTGCTATTCATGATTTTCCACTGACACATTTCCCTGGCAAGTGGCAAAGTGATAGTTTAAAAGCCAAATATTTTAATTAAAAATTTACCAATTTAAAAACCTTAGCTGTCAAACACCATAAGCAATTTCATCTGAAATGTCCGCAGAAAAAAATATAACCTGTGAATCTGAATCCATCTCCTCATGCACACAAAAATTTCTATTTCTGCTTGACCTCAAATAGCTCCCGACCTCCCCAATTCAGTGAAGAGTAAACAATTCAAAATCCCAAACTCCCCAAATTTTGTCTAAATCCAAACACTATTACACCAAGACACTCTTATTCCTTCTACATTATTTTAAAAAAAAGTTTAGATTTCAACATTTAGTCTAAAATTAGAGATATGATGAAAATATCTGTTTGATGGGAGCAAAGTTGAGAAAATGACTTTTTGACCAGATTCTGTGATGTTGCTGGCATCTGTGTCCATGGAACAGCACAACTGCTTAGTACAATTCTGGGTGGTAATTGATTTTGATATGGTGTCTTAATTTAAAATATTTGGTACTATGTGTTCACATTTTCAGTTCAATTTCATCTTAGAAACCTTTAGTTCCTATCTATAACCATAATATAAAAATATACAGAAAATACCCTTCCCCTTGTGTGCATATTGTTTCAGCCCCAGATAAGAAATTATACCTACACTACGGGTATGTGCTATGAGGGAGAGAAAAGGGTAGTATGTATATTTCTAGATCTTAAGCAAATGTTTTTCAAAAATTTCTTGCCCAATAATTTATGATTCTGAGGCTTACACTTCAAATAAGTTTTCTTAAATTACAGTATTTTGTAAGTTAGTGGGAAACTCAACACATTTACATGAGGGTACTCAATAAAATGGTTAACTGCTCTTGAAGTTTAAACAAGTTGTGGGAAGACAATTATGGTAGGGCCCTTGGAAAAAGATTTCTGAGAGTTTCTATTGTTGCCAGGTTGTTGGATTTTTTTTTCCAGCACAAAACAAGTAGCACCAATTCACAATAAGTATCTGAGATAAGACAGATTTGTGGAACAACATTATTATAGAATGGAGGTCAGCAAATTTTTTTCTGTAAAGGGTCAGATAGCAAATATTTTAGTATGTGCAGGCCACATATCTGTCATATAGTCTTTGTTTTATGTTTTTCTTTTCAATAACACAAAATGTAGAAACCATTTTAAACTATAGCTATGGGCATAATTTCATCTGTAGACTGTAGTTTACCAAGCTCTGTTATGGAGAAAGAAGGAAACTACCAAATTTAAGTACCCACAAGGTTAAGTGGATTCCTGGTACAGTGATCCTTTGCTATCTATCAAAGTACTGTGAAGTCCAGGCCTCCCTAGGTGTACAAGGGGTTAAGTGTCAGCACTATGAAGCTATCCGCAGCCACTGCAGCACAAGTTCCATGCCCGGCCAGGGAGCTTCCCACATGGTGCAGCAGACCTCTCCTGTCTCGCCTTCTGCTCCTCTCAGCAGTGTATTTCAGTAGATCCACCTGTTCTGCTCCCCACTCTGTCTCTGGTGAATCCTCTCCCACCCCCATCTCTGGTCTACACACCTGTTCCTATATGCATAAATAAATAAATATTTTTTTAAAAGTACTATGAAATCCGAAAGTGCAAAGGCACAAAGGCATCATTTATTTGGCTCACACATCCACAGTCTGTACCAGGTTCAGTGGGGATGGCGACTGCTGTACAGCGTGACAGTGAGAACGGGGCCTCAACTAGGACTGGACCTTGCTGGGGGCTGGTGAGAAAGTTCAGGCTATTGGTTCCTTGCCAGTGGACTTCTCCATGGAGATGCTTTAGATTCCTGGAGCATGAAGACTGTTCTAAAAGTGAGTGTCACAAGCGAACTAAGCACAAGTTTTTTCTAACTCGATACACATCATCTCTGTTTTAGTCCAAGTCCACACAGAGTCAAGAGGAAGAGACGCAGATACCACTGCTTCGTATAGGTGACAGGAGGGGCATGACAGTAGGGAATGTGGGGTGGGGGACATTGTTGTGGCCATGTAGGGAATGTACAATCTTACACTACTCAAGCAAATTTCTCCAAAGATGTATTTGTCCCTGGCACCTGAAGATTAAGTTTCCTCTCCTTGCTTCTAAGATGGGGCATTTTTGAACAAAGTAAATAAAATATGCCTTTATGATGTAGTCTTGGAGAAGTCTTTGAAGTACTTCATAAGATTTTCTGCAAGCCTAATATATTTAGTTGCAGGATTTAAGTTTGGAAACCAGACTCCATCCATGTCCTTTACCCAAAAAAACTGGTAAGTCAGCACTTTGGCTTATAAAAAAATGAGCTAAGGAAGATAAATCAGCATAACAGAAGAGAAGCATGTGTTAAATGTATCATTTCTCCTTCTGAATGGTTTCCCAAGGAGACAAAAAATGTTTCGTAATCTGTAACTTAAAAAGGACAGAGGGTCCCTTTCTGACAAATTTTCCTCTGGAGTCTGGTATATCAAGAGTCTCACTGGCTTATTATTTGAGGTGCTTCTCAGCAACTACACTTCCCTTTAAATTGCCTCAATTTGCAACACTCCAATAATCTCGTCCATGTTAGGATATTGATCTAGACATGTGGCTGTAAGTGACCATTTAAGGAGTGTGTGGCAAGGAAAAGACAGCCTGCGGTGTGCCCCACGGCCCATCTCAGCAATCAATTTAGAACACCACAATGCTATCAACCGTCTGAAGATCTATAGTCATCATAAAGAATCATAGCAGAAAGTCACATGTTCCAGTTGTTGAACTTTGCTTTGTCTCCTGCTCAATGTGAGAGTTGACAGCTTTAAGGGGGACATCTGCATTTTGTTGAATTGTTATGGTAACCCAGATATCTTAAAAATTTACTATTTGTTTTAGATATCTAAACAATGCAGATTTAGTTGAATTAATAGTTTCAAAGCATGTTTTTAAGGATTTTTAAAACAATATGCCCTATTTTCCAACAGATGGTGAGTACAGATATAAGTATAAATTGTGGCTGCATGCTTTTATAGTATTTCCCACTGATATTGCATAATGCTAACCAATTTTGTAAATAAGAGAACATTAGAAGCAGAAATTAGAAGTTGAGGACCATGTCGATGTTACCTTGAATAGAAAGCATAATGTTCTTATATTATGTTTACTTGCTGGGGTTTAAAATTATCTCTGTGGGGAAAGAATAAGGTGTTAATAAAGAGTGTACATTTATTTGGAGTAACTTGGGGAAGTTTCACAGAAACTATAGTCCTCCCCTTCTATCAAGTCTTGCTTTGGCATTGTAAGAGAGGAAAAATAATTTTCCCACTACTCTTCTACATTTTCACTGAAGTCCCTATGATAAAAACCATATTAACAAGAAAAAAAAACTAACAAGTTGCTAATATGTATAAATCATATCTCCATCACTGAACCCCAGAGGAAAAATCCTCAGAGTAACTCTGAAGTGGCTTAGAATTCAGTTTTAACTACCATCTAAACAGAAGAAGGGAGTTAAAATGATAGCTTCTTCCAAGCCAGGAAATGACTTTTTAGGAAAGAGGGATGGAACCTTAGAATAGATGGGAGGTATGATAGTTTGTTATAATTTTTGTTTGGGTATGGTATCAACTTCTAGTCTTCCCTCCTGCGATGAGTCAGTCTTCCCTGATTAAATTATCTCTGGAGGGGATTGATGACAATTGAGTTCTTTTCAGAGGAGGAACTGTCTTTATGTAGCTAAGGGGAATTCAGAGTTAGTCACTCTCTTTTTCCTGTTTTTCAAAGTTCTGACAGTTCAAAATAACCAATATACCAAAGCAGAATATTTTGCGGTGGCATTTCCTGAACTCCACAGTCATATTTTGGGCTGGCATATTCAGCCACCATTCAACATTAACTCTGAAAACTGACAAGCCTGCCAATATAACAAAGAGGGCATGACAACTTAAATACAACTTTTGGCCTGGTTTACAAGCATCCCTTCAGAGGCCTGCCTCAAGTTCAAAATACATTTACATTTTCCCAATATCCAAAATGCCATCAACCTTACCATCATCGAATAACGTAAATAATTCTCAATCATTCTCCCTTCAGTCAGCATAGGAAAACCATGACACTCAAGCTCTCATCTGAGGGTATAATCGTTAATTTTAAGTAACATTATCTAACGGCCTGGCATGAGAAATGATATTAAAAGTGACCACCTAACAATATGCCATCCATCTCATTCTCGGGTTATATATCAAACTCAGTCCTATCTTTGATCAAGTTATAGAACCAGAAAGCTATATAAATGAACCATATTAACCTAGACCCATGCAAAATCACTTTTCCTGAGTTATGTCTCAATATTCAGTCCTAAATTTATACCTAGAGTCCAAATGAGAAAGAAACATTAAGCATGCTGTCATGGTTCCATAAAATCAAGGTAAAATTACTGTCTTTTAGATTATTCAAGGTCTCTTATATTGAAATTTTTTGAATAGGAAATGTTTCTTTTTTGATGTGGCTGAGGCTGCTTAGGCATGCAAGGACATAGTTTAACCTAGAACCTGGGTTCATTTAAGGTAAATTGGAGGATTTTTTTTTAAAGATTTATTTATTTATTTGTGTATACAAGAACTGGGGTGTAGGCAAGAGTGTGGGGGTGGTGAGAGGATTCAGCAGAGACAGAATGGGGAGCAGAACAGGCAGACTGACTGAAATATACTGCAGAGGGGAGCATTAGGCAAGATGGGAGAGGTCTGCCGCACCATGTGGGAAGCTCCCTGGCTGGGGATCAAACCCATGCTGCAGTGACTGTGGACAGCTTCATAGTGCTGAGACCCACCCTGTTGTGCCACCAGGGAGGCTCAGTTAGAGGATTTTGATAGAAATAGGACATAAAGTCCCACCCCCAACAAGAAATAATGTGTCTTAGGGTTTAGTACATAAGAACACCTCTGAGTCAAGATAACAAGTCAACCATGTACATCTATTCCATCTACTATTTTTGCCTTTGGAAAACTCACTAAATTAATTGTAAAGGAATATAATGTAATGGATAAAACTAAGCAGTGGCAATTTCTTCAACTTCAGGATATGCCAACTCCATTTTTATTTCTTAAGGACCAGTATTCATTTACTCAATTATCTGACAGAAACTTATAGCCATTTGAGTGTCCACAATGATCAGAAAAGGACAAAAAAAAAACAATGGTAAAGAGAAAAGACGCACCAACCTGGAAAACTAAACTTGAAAAGAGAATATAACTGAGGGAGTTACAGCTAAGAAAGACTGGTAGATAAAAGTAAGCACACTAATTAAAAGTCAAGCAGTCACCATTCCCTCTTTTTACCTGGCTCCCAGATATCTATTGCTTAACCAAAAAAAAAAAAAAAAAAGTTTCCTTTCTAAAGGATCTCCCATGCAACAGAAAACAACATCTCAAATTCTGAAAAATTTTAATAGTTATAACAGTCAAATAACTGCCCAATTGCTCTAAAATACACCTATCAAAATCGCCAGTTGTGCACTGAATTCCAACATGATTTATATTGTTATTCTTTTAAACATGAAATAAAAGCAAAGAAAATGATATCGTTAAGGCAAACCTGCAACGTGAAATAAAGAAACTCAGCTAAACAGAAAAATGTTATTGCAGAGGGTTTGGCCATAATTTGGGGAGTAAAAAAGGACATTAAATAATGAAATAAAATATTCAGATAAAAATTGGCATAGAAGACACAGAAATGTGTGTAGATGATAGACAGACAGGCAGACAGACACTATAAGCAGGAATAGAATAATGTCTCTTAAAATTAAAAATGATAGCTTTTGAAAGTCAATAAAAATCACTGAGAGATAAAAAAACAATTTTATATTACCAGAAAGCTAAAAAAAATTAAACATAGATTAGAGAAAATAAAAAAGATATCAATATTTCTACAAGATGTCCAGTATCACTCTAATTACAGATCAAGTGATTAGACTAGAGTGGATTGAGATAAGAAAATCATCAAAGGAATAATGAGTAAGAATTTCTCAAAATGGAAAGACGTAATCTCAGGATGAAACTGCACTATGTGTTCAACATAATGAATGGAAAAATATCCACATCTATAGACTTTAATGTGAAATTTTAGGGTGCCAAAGATAAAGTGAAAATTAAAAAATCTTCCAGGAGGCTTACCTAAAATGATTCTTTACCTAAAATTGAAGGGAAATGACCAACATCAATATTCAATACTAGAAATGAGAACAATAATGTATCCAAAATGTAAGAAAAAATTATTCTTAACCTAGAAGGAAATCTCAGAATTATAACTTTGAGTCAAGAGTCAGTACAGATTGTTAAAGCAGTTTGAGGATAGTGGTCTCTGAGTAATTTGGTCAAGAAAAAATATCTGATATAAACAACCCCCACCTTTTTTCATTGAAGTAACATTGCATTATAACATTATATAAGTTTCAGGTATGCATCATTGAGAATCAGTATATGTATTATACTACAGTCATTAAGTTAACTACTAATACACAATTTTATATTTTTTCATACCCATTGCCACAATTTACCCCCCAGGTTTTTTTTTTTAAGGATGAGAGATACAAAAGAAAACAATGAAAAAAATGAAACCAGGGCACATCAATATACAAAAGCCTGATTAGCTTTTCATTTAATATTTTTATATAGTCAGAATAAAATGAATATATATATTAGCTATCAGGGTTTTTTTGTTGTTTTTTTTTAAGATTTATTTATTTATGCATGCAAGCTGGAGTACAGGCCAGAGGCATGGGACGGCAAGAAGGTACACCAGAGACAGAGTGGGGAACAGAACAGGCATATCAACGGAAATACACTGCTGAGGGGAGCAGCAGCGGCGAGGCAGGAGAGGTCTGCCCCATGTGGGAATCTCCCCAGCCTGGTGTCGAACTCGCGTTGCCGCTGCCGACAGCTCCACAGTGCAGCGCTTAACCGCTGCGCCACCAGGGAAGCCCTAGCTATCAGTTTTTAAAACTAATCTACAGACAAAATACAGCACATGTATATTATAAAATTGGATATATTTTTATCAACCTTGATGACATAAAAGTGAAAATAACAAAAGTTGGAAAACAGGGATAACAGAAGAGAAGGGCATGGGAACTAATATTTTTGTCTTATAAATGAACTAAACATCTCATAGTTCATGTACAGGAAAAATGATGCAAATATATTAACTAAAATTAGAAAAGTAACCAGTAGAAAATTATAGAAAATTAATAATGTAATTTAATAAAAGGATGGAGAAAGTGATGGAGGAAAACAAATGGTTAAATCCATCCTATCATGGCAGAAAAGAAATAAAAGTCAAAACATAAATCATCAGGAAATAAAAGCATAATCATATTATTTAGAAATACTAAGATGACAACTGGGACAAATGACTGATAGGATGAAAAATGGATATTTCTGAAGAGGGAGACTGGGGTAGGTAAGTGTTGTTTTCATTATAACTAATTCTGCATAAGTATTTTTAAATGGGTGTATGTATTTCTTTGATAATCAAACATGCACAATTGATTAAATACTTGTACCTGCCAGAATATAATAACAAAGGTACTAACCTTTAATATATTAACCTCAAATAGTATGGTTTCAATTTGTCTTTCATACACCCATTTATTTCTGAAGGCTACTTGAAGCTATGAGACCTAAACAATATTTTTTAGATATCTTTTGTCAAATTCAAATCTAAAATTTCTAGGAAAGCACATCAACCTCTTAGCTACTGAAATCACTGATCAAAAATGAGTTTTAACAGTAAACATATCTTCCCTGGAGATTTTTACAAATCACTTTCAGAGAATACAAAAATAAATTTGCTTACAATGAAAGAATGAAAAATACTTTTAAGTATAAGCATAGTTATAAAATGAGGGCCTCCCCTGTGGCGCAGCGGTTGGGCGCTGCTCTATGGAGCTGTTGGCTTGCGGCAGCACGAATTCGACACCCCGCCAGGGAGATTCCCACATGGCGCAGCAGACCTCTCCTGTCTTGCCCGCTGCTCCCCTCAGCGGTGTATTTCCATCAATCTGCCTGTTCTGCTCCCCACTCTGTCTCTGGTGAGCCCTCTCGCCCCACGCCTCTGGCCTGTACCCCGGTTTGTATGCATAAATAAATAAATCTTTAAATAAAAAAAGAAAACAGTAAATATATCTTCCCTGGAGATTTTTACAAATCACTTCAGAGAATACAAAAATAAATTTCTTTACAATGAGAGAATGAAAAATACTTTTAAGTATAAGCATAGTTACAAAATGAGGAGTAAACGGCTGGGAAGCTGGAGAACTTCTCAAACCTGCCTACACGAAGAATCGCCTGTATTTGAAAAATATATATATCTCACTAAATCAACTCTCTGGGACCTATCAGGTACAAATATTTCAAAAATAGCATTCAAGTGAATTAAAAGTACTGCCAAGAATGAAAGCCACTGCCCTAAAAATAAGGACTATTTCTTAGGGTTCTCTCAGGACACAAGGACACACACCCTTCCCAATATTTCTAGGAATTTATATGTGTACTTGGGATCTGGAGAAAAATCTCAAGTGAGAAATGGAGAAAATTAAGAAAAGTATGAGAAATTTCTTTCAGGAATTAAAACATAGCAATCAACATAGATACACACTGGTTTCAAAGGAATCTACCAGTCAGGTAGAAAACAAGAGCAGGAAATGGTTATAGGTGACTCAGGAGTTGAAGTCAACATTTCTGAGAACTGAAAAGGGGGTAAAAGGGTTTAATGATCTAATCAGGCAGTATTATTTGTGGCTATTGCCTTATAAATGTGTGTTCGTTTTTAAACAAAATTTCTTTTTGCTACTAACAATGAGTCACGCTTGCAAATAAATAAACATTAATAAATGTACATACATAGTATTATGTGAATAATCCTATGAGCAATGTTCTAAGAAATAACAAGTTTAGGAAGCAAATTGAGTCCTTACATTGGCAATTCAGCACATGATTCTGTGTAATGAGTGGTGTTAACTTTGTTAGGATTTAAAATGTTACGTTATTCTAACATAACCCAGTATTCTTCACTGGTATTTACCAATGTTTGAATATACACTACAGGCTAAAGTGCTTTGTGAATGCTCCTAAACTAATACTTCATTTGTATTTATAATTATTTATTTGGATATCCATAAGGACTATGAATATCACTGATAATATTTTAAGGATCATCTATAATTCATAGAATTTGCAAAATTTTCAGGAATTCCAATTTCTCATTGGTAAATCCCAAAGATTAATATCTGTTAGGAATTTGGAAACACTATACTTTTCCTTTGCACTGAGAGACATTGTAATACCAATTGTGGGTGAGTGTTTTAAAATACAAATGTATTTTCTCTTCTTTCAAGTGAAAACTTCTTGACGGATGAAAGCAACGGACTTTGGGAAGAAATATATGTGCATGTGTATGGGGTGGGGGAACAAGGGGTAGTGTTGAAAGAGCGTTGGCATTGGACCAATGGGAAAACAAATAGACAATTGTGAGGACTGTTAGGGAAAGGTCTACATGGTTGCAGTCACTACAGAAGAACTGTAGGCAAGAAAATATCCATACTTTTGCTGAGATGTATGTCATGTAGAGTTTTGCCTATATTTTCTTCTATACATTTTATGGTTTCAGGTCTTACATCCAGGTCCTTTATCCATTTTGAGTTGACTTTTGTGCAGGGTGTGAGGTAGTAGTCTAGTTTCATTTTTTTGCATGTGGCTGTCCAGTTTTCCCAGCACCATTTATTAAATA